>PVHY01006396.1:0-74900 GCA_004024945.1 Uropsilus gracilis | reverse complement strand
TCCCACCCGCTCCAGCTGGTCCCCATTCTCCCCTTGTGCAGTTTCATTTGGTTGACCATATATTAGTGAAACCATTTGGTTTCTGTCCCTTTCTATCTGGCTTGTTTCTGCTAGAATGATTTCTTCTAGGTACATCCAGGTTTCCATAAATTCATCAAATTTGTCATTTTTAATTGATGAGTAATATTCCATTGTGTATATGTACCACATTTTTTTCATCCAGTCATCTGTTTTGGGGCATTTAGGTTGCTTCCATTTCCTTGCAATTATAAATTGTGCTGCAGTAAATATCCGAGCACTGGTGTCCCTTTGTACCCACATATAGGTCTCTTTTGGGTAGATTCCCAAGAGAGCAATTGCTGGGTCAAATGGTAATTCCATTTTCATTAACTTGAGGGTCCTCCATACAGCTTTCCATAGAGGTTGGACTAGTTTACATTCCCACCAACAGCGTGGTAGTGTTCTTTCTCTCCACATCCTCGCCAGCAATTCTTGTTGTCTGTTCTTTGGATGTGGGCCATTCTTACTGGTGTAAGGTGGTATCTCATTGTTGTTTTGATTTGCAAGCAATGACATGTATTTAGATTGGTGTTTAGATTGGTATCCTTTCAGCTCAATTATCATAGACTGATGACTGTTTCACAAATAGAGCCTGTGTTCCTTCTGGAGGTGGCTAGTACCATGCGACTTGCAATCAAGTGACTAGTACAATACGGCTTTGATCTAGGGGCAGGTATTTCTATGAGAGACCTGGAGAAGCTGGAGAAATTTAGAGAGCACTCCTCTAAGATTCTAAGGAAAGTCTTTGAGTCTTGTCACACCATTCCTGTGACACAAGACAGGCTGGAAATCCAGAGCCTCAGAAAAACCAACTGTCAAATGAAGGGTTCCTTGGGCCATCCCTGGACACAGTGACATACAAACCACATAGGATAATCTCATCACTCAAGAACAAGTGGTGCAGAAGCTGGTCACCTGGTTTCCCATGGCTTCCTGGTTTCCCATGGGAAGGAAACCATCACATATCAACTGGGAGAAGCATCAGGAAAATGCTTAATTGAAGAGACCAGGTCCAGATGGACTGTATTTATAGCCAAGAAGGCCTGGAGCTCATGATAGTCCCACCCTGAGATGAGCTAGGAGAAACAGCAGCAGTCACTCAAGAGCAAAGGTGGAGAATCCAATTCCAGAAAATGTGGGGGAGGTTTGCGAGCTGGAAATAATGTCATAGCCAATGAAGTCAGACTCAACAAACAGGAACTGAGGGGTGAAAATAACCAGGTTCCCCAAATGTCAACTGCACACACCCCAGCACAACTTCATCTCCATCTCCACACCCTCCAGTGACCTGGCCTCCCTCTCAGCCTACATTCACTTACTCTGACTTCATCAGAATGAGATGGGTCATGAACAGAAGGACTTCTGGCAATCCACAAACCCTGCCCTGGGTAGGTTATTATCTCAAGGATGCCTCCTTGATGATATCTATTTCTTGACTGAGGGGCTGGGCAACAGGCATGGGCAGTTTGGGGAGGGGAGAAAAAAAATGGAAGAAAATATGCCAAATTTTCTAAAGATAGTTACCATTGGAAGTCACAGACTAATCTGAAAGAATGACATCTTTCTGTTTTCTCTTTCTAGAGTTTCATTTTATGCAGCTTGTTGCATGATATCTATGTTTAGCATTTGTCATTTAAAAAGTTAAAAGAAAAAGTTACTATTTTGAGTCCTTGCCTAATCTTGATGCTCTAAACTTGAGCATCTTTGTAAAACAGAGAACATATTCTTAAGAGGGAAGAAGTTACCACTGAATTTTACAGAACTGCCAAGGACACAAGGAGAAGGATTTTTCTAGAGGTCTGCTTGCTCCTGGATGGCAAGGATTTAACTCTTTAATTATGGTGTGGGATCCAACTCATCTAGGTCTTTGACACTTTGGTTGAAGAACTGAAAGAGTTAATATACTTCCATGAATAGAACTGGAGTCATATAGTTGAGATAGCTTCTCTCACTTATCCAAGGGATCTAAAAAAAACAATAGAACGAATCAAAAAGAAAATGAGTTCCTTGCTATTTTGAATGCCATTTTATAGAATCTTTGACCCGCACAGGAATATTAGCCACCATCTGTATCAATCTTATTTTCAGATAAGGTGTTAAATAAACTGATTTGCAATGAGGTTGTAGGAATGGCCTCCACCAGAGACAAACATAGTGGTTTTAATTGAACTTCTATAAACTGAGCTCAGGACTTTTCTCCTCGGTATATAAAATAATTTCCAATACAAACTTTCAAATTATTTTGTGAGTTTCAGAGTACTACAGGCAAAGTTTTGCATTGGCTATGTAATCTTCTGAGTCCTTTGGGATAAACAGTGAGTTCCCCTTCTGGATTTCAGCACAGTGAATGACTTTTCCTTAAAAGATCCATAAAGCTAATCATTTTAGTAACTGTTTTTATAGTTTTAAAGTTCCGGCCTAATCCCAAGTGTTTGGAGCCCACAAGGCTGTAGATTTGGGGTTTCGAGCTGAAGATCACATGAAAACTACTGACTATGCGAGGGCTATAAAAAATGGATTCACAACTTATCTTTAGATTTTCAATTGCAAACAGTTGAAAAGTTGATATAGGAAAACTGTCCCTTCAAATAGAATATGCAGGGTTTCTAATACCTGAAATTCAATTTTCACATGGATGGAGATCAGTTATTTGATACTGGCTGTAGAGAATTTGATCCAACAAGTCTGAATTCTCAGTTTGTGCTCTTTGGGTGGTAATTCCTGTAAGATGAGAATGATCAAAAGCAAATCTAATGTTGAAAACAGGTAACGGTTCCCAAATTCAGATGAGAAAATACATTCATTTGTACTGAAAACAGGAAGAACTACAGTTGTGGTAAGGATGAAAGTCCTAACACTGAGTGTCAGAATATTCTCTTGGGGCTTTTCTTTCCATCAGCACCTGGGATGGCCTTGCAAGGATCACCACATCTTCTGGGCCTGACTTACCCTGATAACTGGACTTAGGTCCCCAACAGCTGCATTTCTGATTTATCTACATCTGTGATTCATATCCATCCTTTCATCCTCTTTACAAAGGAGATTTATGCCCCTTCTTTCTCCCAATTGTTTACCTGATATTTCCTGTTTTTGGCAGAATTTCTCAGAACAATAGTTCTTGGGAAAAAAGCAGAACTTTGATATTTTAATGACTTGTATCACATACTGTTTAGCTCTTTGTTATCCATATTGGAGAAACAAAATAAACAAATGTGTGTGTGTGCACACACCCACACACCTAGCAAAATGCAAAAAATACTCAAGTCCTTAAAATGAACATTCTATTGGAAATTTTTTTAAATGGACAAAAAAAATCAAATCTAACCTTAAGATCATGAGTCTAACTGGCCCTAGAGTTTTATGAATGCATATTTAGTCAACAAACTGAAATTTGTTCCTAATATAATGGGTTGGGAGACACTAGTGCCCAAGACTTAATGCAACCCCTTTGATTTGATACCCATCCAGCTGAGGCTCCTGGTATCACCATGTCCATTCTTTATGTAAAATACAGGTTAGGGTCTGAAGTTGAAGACACTCTTCAGGAAACAATAAGGAGGCAAGAGGTCATGGCCTCCCTCTTGGAGGGCTCTGGAGGGATCCAAAGCCCCTCATCCTCAGCAGACTCTCACCATCAAACAGAATACACTTCGAACAACTCCCAGAGCAACTATAATCTAATGGGACAAATACTGTCAAGTGAATATCACCACATTGTTAGGACACTTTAAGGTGATAGAACCTTTGACAAGGAATTCCTCAGTGGAGGTTTGGACACGCTGTCCTTTCAATGTTCTTACTCATGCTTCAGAATCTGGGGGTGTCAGGATAGGAGCCTGAGTCAGTGGCAGAGACCAAGAGGAGGAGGCTGGAACCTTGCCAGCAGGCCAGCATGTGGAAATGCTTGGCCTGCCTCCCCAGGCTGCACAGGAAGTGCCTGCTGTGACCCAGGAGTCTCACTCCTGAGTGACACCTCCAGCTCTTCTAGAGAGACAAGCTGGATTTGCCCTTTCCCATGTCGAAAGCATGAAAACTTCCTTCCTCTTTAATATTACTTCAGAGAAAGGATATAGCATCCACAAGGACTGCTTTCTCTTTCCCAGATTCAACTCAACGAGGCCTTGTCTCACTCCACCAACCTCATTTTCTCCTTTTTCCCCACAGACACGTGTAACTCTCAGGCCAGGTGAAATTAATTTTGGATCAATCACTGTAGGTGCTAGTCTTCAAGTTTTATTAATTTTTCTTCAGCTCATTTCCTTGTTTTTCCCTGAAGGTAAATCACTAAGCAAAGGAGCTTTTGCAAACAATGAAAACATCATTTCATCAGCAGACTTGGTGTTAGCTCGAAGTCACAACGAGATGACTTCGATGTACATAAGTTTAGTGCTTCCTGGAACAGTGATGCCTTTACTTTGTGGTGGTATTCTAGGGGGCTTCAGCACCCCCCTTACAGTTAGAAGCAGAAGAGGTCTGTCTCTGGGTTTTACAGACCTTCTTTCTCCAACAGATCCATGAAGTGAATGACAATGTCATCTCCTTCCATCCCCCATGGCTTTTAATAGAAATAACCTTCTTATTTAACCTTTGGAAGACTCTGAAACTTCTCTGCTTCGTCTTCACCCTTAAATTTATGTCATTATAAAAAAAGAGGTGCTGACTTGAGAAAACACTGGCCCTTTGGGAAGAGGTCTAAGTTTTAAGAGCAGCAATTACGCTTTTGTATAGCACTCTGTAATTTTGAAAGTTCTTTCAGGGACGGAAGACATTAGTTAGGTGGAGAGCGTCCAGTCTACAAGGATGGGTTAGCTTTCCATCTTCTTACTGTTGGCTAATGAATTTCTCCTTTCTCTTTTGGCATCACACTAAAATGACATATTCTGGGAAAACATTAATTCTTCTCATCACATGCATGGGTAAAGAGAGGGTAAATGTCTTTCCATGGCCATTCAAAAGTCCTTTAAAAAAAGACATATTAAAATGACATTAGGAGTGCTTGAAAAAATAGTATTTGCACACTAAATATGTCCCTTTATTCATTCAAATGAAGGATTGATTGTTTACTTCCTAGTTCCTGTAGAGAATCTTCTCATTTAACTGCATGTGCAAGTTATGTGGCACTGCAGACTATTCTTTCTTCTGAAATTTGTGGTGGGTGACCCCTGGGGATTACAATGATGTGAAATACATATATAAATAAAGTATTATATTAAAAAATAAAGTACAGAAAGGCATAACAAAAAAATCTAACATTCAGGACTGCACCACTCAGGGCTGACAAGCGTGACATTCTGTCTTAAGAAAGAACACCGAACTTCCCTTGTAAGCCACTGACCTTCCAAAGCTATAGAAGTTGGGTCATCGTTAACTCAATGGTGTCAATTATTTTTCCAAAAAACAATGCCTATCCCGATGAGAGCTGAAGTGGACCAATAAAACTGACACATTTTGTTTCTCCAGCCCACTGCTAAATGCTATCTGACCTTTACTTAATCTCACTTTGCCTACTCAGAAAATGAGCACTCTGACAGAAAGAATAAAAAGCCATTATGTGCACAAAAAAGACTTGGTTTCTTGTCTCACATCTGTCCCTATCAATCTGTGTACCTTCCACTGGTCATTTGTGACTTCCTTTTCTCAGTATGTAGAATGAAGAGCTTGTATTAAATGATCTCTGAAGCCTTTTAGCGCTGAAAATAAATAAATAGGTAAATAAATAACTATTAACTTAAATAATAAAAAGTATAAATAATCATACGTGGTGCTTGGTGGCTACTTTATCAGCAACAATTTCATTCTCAGGCTGACACGAGTGTTTAAGAATTCCTTGGAAAAAGCTTTCTCCCTGCTAACAATTACACGTACTATTTTCTAGCATGAGAAAATCTAGATACAATCCCTAACCTAGAATCCCAGAGAAGAAATAGAGACTTAAAATAAAAGTTCCCCTCTACATAAAAATACAGCAACTCCTTTAAAAGAAAAAAGAAAAAGAAAAGAAAAGGTGATAGGAATATTTCTAAGTTACTTTAAAGGGTGAGGGTTTAAATGTTAACCTGGGTGCAAACTGTCTCAGGGAAAGAGATAGGAACATTCCTAGAAATGAGTGTGTGACCTATGTGGTCCTTACAGTAAATTATACTAATTCTATTCTTCATTTGTGTTTATGTGTTGTGGCCTTATTAAGCTGATAGAAGTTTTCCATGAAGTGGGCAGGTGGATTTCCTGTAGTACTCTAGGCTGCCTGAAGAGGTGTGTTGTTTTCTTGTGTTTCCATTACAACACAGACTAAGAGGGAATCCTCTGCGGTATGTTCACACAGGTTGTGAATCTTTCATGTGTAGGTTGTATTTGTAGTGGAGAGGTGAATATTAATAGCCTCTTCACTGCGGAGTGACTTTCTTAAAAAAAGGGGTTTCCCTGTGTATGGGTGGATTAACCTTTCAAAATATATGTTTCTACTTAAACCACTTAGTTACTATTTGATTCAAAGACTTGAGAAGACCAGCTCTCCACCTCTCTCTTAGACCTTGTAGCAGGTCTGCTTAGCCTCAGAGGGACTTTCAGTCTAGAACATGGTGAGTAAATGTGCTTTGTGCCTTTACTTTCATTTTGCTTACTTACCAGCTTGCTTTAGCTTAATGTCTTTTTAAGATGCCTAAAGTGTTTCCTATGAAAAAGGCATGTGTGACTGATGATGAGCCTGGTAATATGAGCAGTTCAGGGATGGTTTCATATGTTCTGGCTGGAAAGTGAGAACTTGGAAAATGTAGCAGTGTGCGAAGTTCCCTAAGATGTGTAGAGTGGTGATCAGTTAGTCCTTTGGTTCATGTCAGATAAAGGAAGCTTTTGAAATGCTACCTGAAACTGTATGAAGAGTCATGCTATTTAGTATTTCTAACAATTCTGTAAATGGAAGTGCACATAGAAGTAATGGCCTGTAGCTTACCTCTCTCAGGGTTCAGCTCTCCTGATTAAGCAGTGATCAGTGCAGGAGGGCAGGATATGTGTGTGGGGGGTGGTGGTGGTGGGGGTTATTGTATTCTTCGTGCTACTACAGAATCGTGTGGATGAAAAGCATAAAATATTATATTTCTAAATAGAAAGTCATTGGATTGGGTTTTATTGTTTTAATAGTCAATTTTTCCCCCAAAGAAGATGAGAAAAGAAACTTTCTTAGGCGCAATTTAAGTATAAGCAAATTAGCTGACTTCCAAAGAGGGCTCATTTTAAAAGCCAGCTCTGCACCGAGATAGACTGTGCCTGTGGGCACCGTGAGAATGTTTCATGGACTGTAAGTGTGTAGCTTAGCCACAGAATTTCCTGCTGTGAAATGCTCAGGGACTTCATTCCTCTTGGGAAGTTCAAAGTGCTGCAGAATCTCCAAAAGTTCCCTTTTAAGTGGCAAGGTTTTCACCTACCTGTCTCATAGCCGGAGGCTTCCAGAGGGCTTTAGCCTAATGGACAAGAAGCAAGTATCTGCTCGCTTCAATTTCTGAGGCTATTTTTGTTTTTCAAGTCAGAATTGCAACACATTTTTTCAAGGCCAGAAAATAAGGTTCTAATGGAAATAGACTCCCATTTCCTTCTTTCCTTTTTATGTGCTTACACTCTCTCCCATCTACCTCAGCTTGCCCCTGTTCTCTCTTCATTGCATCTCCATTTTAATTAGTCTCTCACTGGCTTCCATATAACTATACAATTGCAATTTGAAGTCACCTTACCGTTTCTCAATACCGAGGCATGAATGAGTAAGGTAATACTTTTTAAACATGGGAAATGGAGGGCTGAACTTAGTTCCTTCTCTAGAAGTAACCTGAAACACACAGCTCCCCCGCCCCCACCATTATTGGAGAGATTGGGGCAGTGCCACTTGCTTTGTGAATCCAGAACTGGGATATCCAAACTCACCTCCTCCACGGGTTTTAGACCTTTTCACTCAGGTAGTGTGGAAGGGAGGGAGGAGATGGGAGGTCAAAGATGCTTACTGAGTTTTTTTGTCAACTGAACATTTCCTGCTGAAGATTAGACCTTAGGTCCCCTTTAACTGTTAACTTTTAAAAATTGCTCTTTCGGCTTTACTCTTTAGGGCTTTAACTATCCATTTCTAAACTTTTTCCCTTTGTTAAGATTCGATCATGAAGAATACTTAGGGGAAAACCTTAGTCACAGTTGTTCTCCCATCTGTTTGGAAATGGGGCAGTCTGACTATCTCAAATACTGACTTCATGACAGATGAAAGACTTAGAATTTGAAAAAATATGTACTTGGCCCCGTGTGTCCTCAATCTTTTAAGAGGTGAGATGAAGAAGTGGCCTTTTAACAGAAGTTGTGCAGAACATATGCAAAAAATTAATTTTATTTGAAAATATTGCCAAGATGAAATGCCCCTTGGTTTTGAAAATAGAAACAAACAGCATATGGGTGAAAATGACTCTAGTGGAGGCACAACACAGGCAGTCCTGACAAAGGATCCCCTGATTTAGCTAAGAAAGGAAAAACAGTGACAGAGAATAGTCACAGTGAACAGTTAGTCTATAGCTCACAGATTATTATGGTGAGTAGTCAAAGCTAACCTGATGTATATAAATTCTGCAAAAAGAAAGAACATATTTTTACCATATTGAGTAGTAGCATTAATTCATAAATTACATTTGAAAGTAATTTTTACTTCACAGTTTTACATTTCATCTCCCATAAAAATATGGTGAAGTATTTCCTTTAGATGGGAATACATATCGATAAAGTAAAATTGGTATGGCCAGATAATTCTGATAGGTTATATAGTGACCAGGTACAGTCAGTACATTTTTTCAGTAAGCTGCCAAATTCATCTTTTTTTCTACAATTTTAGAAAACATGGTGATCGTGGAGATTTTAAAATAAGCCAAAAACTGTTCAGCCTAAACAACAGGAAAATATGCTTTCCTTTTGAATTATCTTGTGAGAGATGAACATTAAAATATTGGGATAGTTCCAAAACTATCAAATTTGATTTATAATTTTGGAAATGAGTAGGAAGTTTCTTAACTTTGAAGTGTTAAAAGCAGATGAATTGAATCCTGCCTAACCAGGTGTCAAAAAGTGAGAAAATTTCTATCTAGAGAGCATTGTGCTGCTTATTTAAAAACGAAAAAAAAAAAAAACAAACCCGCAAATATTACCATTGGGACAACACTAACTCAGAGACTAAGTGATCAGCCAGAGATTTTGAATCTCACTTGTTAAAAACAAAGGATGGTCAATGTGTCTGAAATACAGTGTGCCTGGCTCATCACAGCTTAATATTTTGTAACATCAGAAAGCACATATTAAAATATCAGGAAGCACTTTATTATTATTATTAATTGATACTTAATTAAACAGGCTTGTTTATTTTTATTTTAGTCATTTGAGATAGCATAATTATATATATATGTGTGTGTGTGTGTGTGTGTCACACATATGTATTGTAAATCTGTTGAACCAGGGATAGTTACCTGGATGTTAAACATCCAATATGAATTCTATGAAATCATAGGTATTTAAATTTATCCCAATTGCTTCTTTCTAATAATAATTACCTGCTATTATTTTGAAAATACAGTTTCTGACAAAGCTTCTTTTATTACTAAAAATTTGGTAAGGTCAGAATACACTCACCAGAAGTATATGCCCATAAAACAAACACATCCATGTTTTTATATTCATCAGCAAAACAATCAGTATTCATAAATACTGACAGATGTAATCCCTTCATGTCCCACACAAATCATTCTCTACAGGCTTTGCAACAAGTTTTGTAAGTTAGACAAGAATTAAATTCCAACCATATTCATTTATTGTCAACGGAACACTTCCTGCCAATGATTAAACCTTAGGCCTCGTTGTAACTGTAAACTTTTAAAAACTGCTTACTAGTCACCAAGCAACTCTAGATAAATCTCCTTATAGTTCAGGGGAGGTGAAGCTGCATTCAAACACAATCTATTATTTAATCTGTATGCTCTCCCCTGGGAAGAAAGGAAGTATTACTTTTACTTTGCAGGTGAGATTGGGGTTTGGAGAATTTAAATAATTTGCCCCAAATTATAAAGCTTGTTAAGAGAAACTGACAGGAACCCACATCTTCTGATTTTGTTTTTCTGCCTTCTCAATACAGTTCAGAAAGGTGAATATAAAATTGAGGGGACTATAATGAAATCCATTAGTAGAAAATCACAAAGTAAGAATAGTCCCAAGACAGAGCTGGAGAAACACTCCGATTAAACACATCTTTATCTTGTTTGAAACACAATGGTCATTCTACGAACAAAGGGCTCTCTCTAAGGTGAGAAAAGTCCTTGGTCTTATTTCAGAGTCAGCCTCTGTAACCCGTGTCCAAAGCAATATTGCAAAATACATAATCTGGAGTGAGCACTCTCATAGCATCTAACTGTGGGAAGGGTTCTGAGCCACTACACAGTCTGACCTCTTCATGCAGAGATGATAATGTGTGCCTTATCCAGGCATGAAGAAATTGAGTGACAGATCTCATATTCCTGATTTGATAGTTTTTCTAATTTTAGTCCCTAACCATCAGTTTTTTAATACTAATAGTGCCAGTGCCCCGATGTGATTGAGCAATAGAAAATCAGTGATGACAAAAAAAAAATTACTTTTTTGGTCTATAAAACAAGAAGACTTCTTAGAACTAAATAGATGATCAAAGTCCCCCAATTTAACACCTTTCTCAGAAATATGAAATGGAAAAAGAAAAAAACAGCCGTTCTTTAGGGTTCTTTCTTTTGGTTTAGCCAAAAGATGTACAGCCCAAAAATCTCTTTCTTGTTCTCAATTTCCCTTGAGCCATTACTGTAAATGAGGGTGCTTATGTATTTTTCCTCTCTTCCAGTTCCTTCCACTCCACCATCAAAGGACCTTACACACTTCTCAAACATAGAGATCTTATTTACTAGAAGAAGCAAATAAATGAAAATCTAGACATACACCTAAGTCTCATGACTGACATTGTCAAATTCATTAAAACATGAGAAGTTGCTTAATTTTGCATAGAAATTATCTGAAAATGTTTAATGATATCTTTGTTTTTTTGCCCTCTAAATTTAAGCTGGTTAGTCACTTGCTAGGCTTCCTTGATGGACCAGTTCTGAGGGACTCCTGCTTCTTTTTTCTTTTAAATTCTTTGGGGACACAATGGCTTTGATAAGGAGCTTGAGGGATAGAACTTTTTAAATGGAAAACTGGCTGCTTTCTGCTTATAGTGTTATTTAGCCTAAACTGAGTCTTAAATATATTGTTAGGAAGTCACATTCAAAATGTATTAAAAGTGTCACATCGCCATGGGGAATTAACTGTTGGCAAAATTACTCTTCACTCATTCAATGTCTGTGGATCTTTTAGCATATGATGAACACTGTACTAGGTAGAGGTAATGAATTAGACATAGAATTACAGAATCTACAGGTTGGGGCAGTAGGATGACTTTAAGCAAGTAACTACAAACCAAAAAATGAACTTGCAACTGTGATAAACACTAGCAAGGTGGGGAGGTGTATATGGTCATAAGAGTGTCTCTTAAAGGAATTCCTACAATCCGGAAAGTCAGGAATAATTTATTTTGAGAACAGCAAAAGAAAAGGAATGGCAGATTCAAAGTACAGAGCAGGAAGAAACCTGGTAATTTCAAGGAGCTGAGAAAAAAGACCCATATATACAAGAGAACGCAGGAAAGTGCTTTGGGGTCAGCAGGGAAGAGGGAGATATTTTTTGGTTATTAAACAAGAGGGGTTATGTGATGTTAAACATCTTGCAATACCAAAAGAATTCTCAAATGACCCAGAGCCACAATCTCCTACAAAACAGTGACCCATGTGACTATGCCAGCCCCTACCTATGATAAAGAATCTGTTCACTTCGATGGGAAACCATGAAGGTGTTTTGATTGTGTGGGTGAAGAGAGGGGAAATGACACAATCATATTTGTGCTTTGAAAAGAATACTAAGTTGGCAACATGGAGACAAGACTGAAGGGGCTGGGAGTGGGGCAGGAGAGAGTAGGTGGTCCAGGGAGCGATGAGAGGGACTGTTAGTGGTTTGCAAGGATTGGGCCCAACTTGCATCACCCCAGGAGTGTTTCTTGACTAGTCAAAGTAACAGAACATGAGATACAAAGGAGCGTTTGTCCTCTTAGCTTCTGAACTCATGCTTCAGTTTCTGCTTTGAAGAGAATCTAATGTAAGACAATAGCATTAACTGAGTGTAATCCTGGTAACTGTTCCAGTGCTGATAGTAAATACTTGGCAGTAATAATCACAAACATTAGAATTCAAGGGCCATTAGAAATAATCTTGATCTTTGACTCTTCAGAATAGGACTAAAACCTGAAGGAAAAAAAAATAGCTAATTTGCTTAAATCACACACCTCACTTAGAAATTGGGCGGGGGGGGGGGACTTAAAAAAAATATCCTGGTTTCTACTCAAGTGCTTTTTTACCTCACATTTCTTTCTTCCTAATATTGTTTTCTCAAAACTGCTATGCATTATTATTTGTATATTGGCAGCAAACATGTTAATGCTCTGGAAGTTACAAAAGGCTATGAAAAACAGACCCTTAATAGTTGCTAAAATTGAAAGCAGGCACTCAGGGAATGAGGACACCAGCACTGGCAAGACATAGGCTTACTAGTACCGGTACTGACTCAGTCAAAGGTTTGAATACCCCTAACAGGGAGTAAAAGGTTTATATGTACTTTACATCCTCTAGTGTTCCCGGTGGACTATCGCTGGTGATAGTACAAGGCCTGACACGGTGAAGACAGAATGAGGAAGATTCAAGGAGCAACCGGGCTGCAAACCAGTAAACTGAGTCAGTCAGTTATGGGTTTTTTTTTCTAGATGGGTGTTTATCTAGTCTGTTCAACACACTTTATTATCATGTTTTTACCTGATTATCATGCTTCAAATTAAACAGGAATATTTCTTAAAGAACATTCTGTCTTGTTTGTTCACTTCAAAAAATTTTTTTGAATTTTAATGTCTTTAGGCAGGGTTCACTCACCACAGAACTACCACCACCTAATATTACCAATTTCTGTCAGCTTCCCGCACATGTAGGTATTTCCCTACTCCTGAGTGAAACTACTACTTTTTCCAACCTCTATTTAGCCATCTCAGCACAGTTCAACCCTGTTGCCTGTTCTCTCTCTGTAAAACACACAGACTAATGCCTCGGGCACGCTGAATGAGTGCAGTGAAGGTCTTTTACTTACTTCTGCCTCCAAAATTTTTGTTATGTTTATAAAAATTCATTCTTGTTTGTTCCCCCCACACTACTTATTGTGACTTCCCTTCCCCCCACAATAATGTTATTTCAGTAAAAGTTATACAAGCTGAGGATAAATGAGTATAAAAAAAAAGATGAAAGATCTGTCACTGTCATCCAGGGTCAGCTTTGCAAACACCCAATAAAGGTGAATGGTCAAATTAATAATAGAGGTGGATGAGGCAAATATGAAAGTATGGTAAAATATCATCAAGACCTAAAAGTCTCCACTTTTCACACAGTTTTGGTAATGTCTTAGGATTTCAATCCCCTTATAAAGAAACTAAAACCAGAATTCAGAGGCTTGTTTTGTGGAGCATGAGAACATGGAGGTGATAGACTATGAGTAGATGCCAAAGTGGAAAAGAGACCTGGACAGATGGCATGTACTTCAGTATTCCAAGTGACAGTGAACACAGTCCATGTACTCGTGAAAGTCCTGTTTCAACCACGTTTTTGATTATCTGTCCAACTCTGAGATCAATCAGAAAGCTTTAACTATACTAGACACCAAGACACCTCATTTCTAAGAAAATCATTAAGTACTTTCATATCTGACTTTATAAGTAAGCATTTTTAGCATATTTTGTCATAAAAATCTTTATTTTTTACCATCTATAAAGATAATCAGGTTCATGATGCCTCAGTATTTGCCTAGTATAGTTCATCCTACATGGACTAAACTTGGTCAACCTTTGATTTTGAACTTGGCAAAGGCAGAACCAAAGCAAAGCAGGGTTTCTATATAATTGTTATGTATCCTTAACTGTATGCCCCAGAGGGAAGGACATTTCATATTATATATATATATATATATATATATATGAAATATATATATATATATATAAATCACTTGTCAGTCTCAGGTTCTTTCTGTCTTAAGTAAAGCATATGCGCCTTTGATTGTATACATATTTTGATACATTTCAATGCTGTAACGGATTCCCCCAACATAATAAACATTTACAGTGGTGGAAGAATTCTTTGGAAAATGTTAACATGACATTCTCAAGGTCTGTAAAACCTACTTTTGCAGAATTTCACTACAACTGGTAATCTTCACAACCCGAGCCCTTGAGCCTGACTTTAGATCTCCAAGTGTGTTAAAAACTGTCACCACAAATGGTGAAAAGCTCGTAAAACTTGGTTTACTTCCAAATGTAAGTTTATCCTCTAAAGTTGGGTTATTTTGGAACTGTGGATTGTGTAAACTTCTGCTTAAACAATCAAATAGCTTATGATCTTCGCTGATGTACTGAAATCCATCCAAGAATCCTGGACATCTTATGGTTAAGTTAAACAGAAAGAACAGCTGTTTCTTCAGCAGTAAGAAAAACCCCTTCAAGAGGAGGAGGGGAGAAAGGAAGAGCAAGAAGAAAGGAACTAAATGATGGAAACAAAGAAATGTGTTTGCTTTGCTTTAGCTTAGAGGATGCTGTCTGCCAGAGAGGGACACTCAACTCTGTGTGGGTCGACGATCTTAGTTATAAATCTTTTAGTTCTTAGAAATTATGTAAGATTATACCAGCCTCCCCCCAGGAAAATAAAGTTACAAAAGCATTTCCAGTAAAATCTTAGGCCCTCTTAATTTCAAATTCTTGATATAAAAAAGGGGAAAAATAAAACTGCAAAAAATCTACTAAAACGATCTGGACAACCACCTTTGACCATAATAAGTTCTTTTCTCCTCAAATTTTAATTGTTATTTTTCATTGTGACTCTCTTCTCTTCTACAACCATGCATCATTCATCCATTGCTGAATTCTTCTGAAATACTACATCTTCACTGTGGGCTAGGTTTCCACATAGGTTTCTGAAGACATGAAAATTAACACCTGGATTTGGGTCTGTAAGACTTCAGTGTCCTATTTTCCCAACAAGATGATGAAGTTTTTAAAGCCAAGCACTATTTCTTTGCATGAAATCTTAGAATAGAATTTGAATCAAAAGTTTAGAATTTGAGAAGTAATCATCTAATATGAGTCCTCCCCCTCATATGCCAAGCTATCTATGCATGAATTTTCCCCCACCCACTGCAAGTCAAGATGATGAAGAGATAAGAATGATGCACCCCTCCCTCCTAAGACACATTTACAACTCTGGCATAGGAACCACATGCCAGGCATTACTGTATGAGTTTTAGATATTCAGGTATCCTCCAAATTTTGGGCCTTCACATTATGCTTCTACACTTTTATAAAAGTCCGCCATTACCACCTGTTTTCACTGACTAAAAGAAGTGAAAAAAGGATTTTTGCTTTTGCAACAAAAGGTGAAAAGTGGAAATAGTCTCTGCATTGGTTTTGCAGCAGCCATTCTAGAGGCAGTGGCCCCCAGCCAGCAAGTGTGCCTAATCCCTCATTCCCCTACCATGCTTCTTCCCCAGCAGTCACCTTGTATGTATCATTCCTACATTCACTATATGCGTGTGTTATTTTAGGTGTTGTTTGCTCTGACTTGATCAGATATATTTAGTGTCTGGGAATGTTCAAAAATTTTCCATAGGAATTGGTGGTAACAGTTTTTCTTATTTCCTTCAACTTTTCTTAGTTCCTTCAACCTTACAAAAGGTTTCATAGAAATGTCCTACTTTCAGGTATTGAGAAAACTCACTTCAGTATGTTTCAGCCTCACTACAGTATTAATGAGGCAAGTACTATTAATATCCCAACCATATCAAAGAAGAAGCAGAAGCATAGAAAGCTTTTTCTCCCCCAGAAGATGCTAATGGGCCAAACAGCACTACTCAAGAGATCTCAGGTTTCATCAATATGTTTCTCTGCTTCTGCAGCATCAAAGACATTTTAAAAGTTTACAAACAAGTGAGGGAGGCAAGCTTCTTAGTTTTTACTCTAGGATATTTTTAAACCACTGATAATATTCAGTTTTCCTTCATTTATCTTATTTACCAAACTTTGACCTGATAATTCAGTCCATTTCCAACATTTTTCATAAAGTTGCATCAGTATTTAATCTGCAGTAGCTTAACTGGAATAACATAGCTGCATTGTGGTCAGACCTCTTATCAACAATGATAACTTGCAAAGACAGGATCTGTGTTCTCTGGACCACACATGAACATATCTGGGCAAAATTATGGCTTCTCAGATAACTCTGCAAGAAAGAGGATAAATGCCACAGATGGGAGAAAGGAAGATGTGTTGATGTTACTTCAAAGCTAACAGAAATGGAAATATAACTGGCCAACACTATCTTTAAGGAGGAAAAAGTGACTGACTTAAGTTTAAGTACTTCAGGTTGGCATTTCTGAAATTCACCTTGGATGGCCAAAGGTTTGGAAGGATCAAGCAACCCATCTCTTCCTGTATCTTTCTACTTTTTAGTACTCAGAAACCATCTGCTTTTATGGAGGTCTTCAGTGTCCATCTCTAACTGACTTTCCCATGTAGGATCTGTTTCAGAAATTTTTCATGTTAACCAAGGTATCAAGATGTTTACATTATATTCTTTAAGAAATGAATGAACCACCATCGAAGTGTGGTTAATGTGCTGAATCATAAGTACTCTCAGGCAGAACTGGTTTGCTGTACCAGGGACAATATTTTGCTTCTGCCTGTGTTTATGTCTCCACAGCAGCCAATAAACACTCCAGAAGTCCCCTCCAGTCTGATTTTGTGCTTTTGCTCAGTAAAGAAGCTAAAGGAGAAGAAACTTCCGTAGAATTTTCACTGGTGGCTTAGCTGTACTTTGATTTGAATTAGTGGAGATGAAGTGCAGAGGGGCATACAAATGTGTGCTACTTATTTATGAGTATTCTGAAATTGTTCATTTTTTTCTACAATTAAAACCAAACGAGGAACAATGAAGAAAGGCCCTGTATCCTCAGGGTTGGCTTGATTTTATTTCTTGGCTTCTCCTTAAAAGAGAAGCCTTTTAATAGCTGAGTGTCTTTTTCTGATTGTCTTCTTCATTGTTATTCTGTTGGAAAAATACATCATTGGGAATGCATACTATCGGAAATTAAAGTTTTGTCTAGGATATTGATTTTTCTGATTATCACTAGTTAATGCTTCGAGTTTCTGTATGTAATAAGGACAAGTGTAAAGTTCCAATCTATGAAAAGACTATTTAGAAAGGAATACAATGTACTATCAGTTAATACCTTAGAGACCTGTCTGGTTTGGTTTCATTACCTCAGAGGAATTATCTGTGAATCTTTAACTATAAAGTTTTAAATTGGGAGATTTCCCTCCCCATATGCTGTTTTGTTTACCACCACAATTGAAACATAATGCTATTGCCAAGAGATATTTTTATGACATTTCCTTTGCAATGTAAAAATTTTGTCGACACTACTGTGAACACATTTCAGTATGAAAGTTAGAATGCATCTTGTTTAAACTTTAAATTTCACCATATAATGTTCAATGATTAACTAACCACAGACAATCATGGATCAGAATCAAGTGGCTCTATATGTAACCTAGGTCAGTTGGTTATTAGCTAAACCATTTGAGATTCCACTTCCTCTCTTACATTGTTGTAAAACTATGGTGTGAAACTTCTTTCAGTATCTGCTAAGGCCACAGGTTCTTTGGTCTTTTGCTACTCTAGGAGTCCATATGCATTTCAGATCTGCTAGGAAATCAACATTTTTTAAGTAAGTTCTGAAATAATCATCGAAGACATAGAACCTTATTATGAATTTACTGAATTAATGACATTACAAAACCTCATCTTCCAGAAATAGGCACTCACTCCAGGTTGTTCTTTGCCATGCACTGGGCATTCACAGAACTGTGTATTTCCAGAGTGCCTGAGAAAGAAACTGGGGACGTTTGTAATTTGCCATGGTTAACAGATAGCCCTGCTAGTTGGTGGTCCAGTTCCTAGCACAGTCCTGAAAGGAATTGGCTTTCATCTAGGAGCTGGCTACCATGGTGGTAACAGATGACTTTTAAACAGCTGTCACAAGCTGAAAACAAAACAAAGCTAAAAAGCCACCCTCCCACAATCTGTACAGACGGCTTGCCAATAGCTGAAACAAATCCTTCTTGGAGCATTTTAACAAACAAACCTTTTTTGGTGGTTGTTGCAATTAAATAGAAACTCATGAAATGCAGACAAGTTGGCTCGAAGTTTCCCACAGACCTGAACTGCCTATATTTTCTAATGGACTCACGGCAATTAGTGGTTTCCAGATGCAAAGAAAATGTGTTAAGTGCCTGCAGGAACTGGCTTTAAAATATACACAAGTCTTCAAATGCTTCCAGCTTGGGATTCTACTCCAAGCCCCATGAGACCCAATGATGTCTGTGTAATGTTTGACCACAGTTAGGTGCTTACATTGGGAATAGCATTAAATGGGGGGTAAGGAGGATAATGAAAAAATTCTGTCTTAGACACAGTTCTTTAAAATTTCCTCCTCTTCTAAGGTTCACATGGCCTATTCTCTTGTTACTCAGAATATCGTGAAAATTGTTGAGTTCTGTTGAAGAAAATAACTTGAATGGATGGTATTCTGAGAAAAAAAAATCTTATTGTCACTGGGGTTGCAGGCAACTCCTGCAAAACTCATTCTGACTTCGTGCTAATTGAACTACAAACATGTCAGTGAGACAGCCCTCCAGGTTACATCTTGCATGATGGAGTTTCTCACTTTCTTTTACATGTTCCTGGACAATCTCTCCATGTCATGAGACTCTTCCTTCACTCAAAGACCTAGTGTGTATGTTTACACCCAGCATTTTACCTTTGATGGAAAGTAGGCAGAAGGCAAGTTTGTGGTCTCCTCATAACTGACAGGGCTTGAAAACAAGACATGAGAATAAAAACATGGCTTTTGATGAAATGCATTTAACAGGTGGTTTTCTCCTCCAGTGACTGACAAATCTGCCCCTGAGACACATCCAGGCCTCATGTCTTTTGTACATTTTTTTTTCTTTTAGACCCCATGTGGCCAACTCATGAAAACGAGAAGCACAAGGAGAAACTGGTAATGTTCACCAATCTGCCTGAAGATTCTGAAAGGTAATAGTGACATATTTATAAGATGTGCACCTCTAGCATATATATTCCAATGGTAGAACTATTCTAATAGAAAAATTCTATTAGAAATATTCTAGAAGAAATAGTCTAAGAATATTCTAATAGTCTTTGCTGTCAGACAAAGATGCTGAGTCTAGTAGGACTAGATGTGTAGCCATGTAGATGGAATCACAGAGGGTGGATGAGAACAAGATGGTGGATAACAGTATCGACTCTTATACCACATTTCCTTTCATTGCTACCCAAGGGGCAAGACTCAAGGTGGATTATCAGGGTTATCTTTTGTTGGGGGGTTCTTGGTAAGTTTAGCACTTAAAGATAATTTCTCTTGAATATCACAGGTTTAACAACTCTGGTTTATTAAAAAGGTGAAAGGTAGCTGTATCTTCTGACTTATTTAATCCATAGCTCTGATAGATGGTTGGAAGTTCACTAAGTCTCCTATAAAAAAAAAAAATCCCTTCCTTAGCCACTCTCCACACTCCCTCAGCTTCTTTATGACTTTCCTCAAGCCTATATGACTTTGTTCACTGGTCCATCTAGTAATCTCTTTCAGTGATTTGGGACCTCTTATGGCCAAGATAATGTGCCAGCTGTGGGTGATGAGTGCCTAGCTGTCTGCAGTGTAGAAGCCAAAATCCATGTGTAAGTCTAATTATATGTAGCACATAGTAGGGTGTTTGTTTCACAAGATGAGCTGTTCTGTAAAGTCGAAGGACAGTGAGAATCTTTGCTGTGAGCATCAAGTTACTTAAAGGAGTTATATGACTTCACTCCCAGAAGGAAATGTATGGAGGGAAAAGACAGAAATGGGGAAGAGAAGAGTTTTCTAGGCTGAAAGCAGAGTGCAAGAGTGCATGAGATGTAGGCCCATATTGGTCACAGGAGAGCTGAGACCCATATTGAGACCCATTTTGAGATTCAGTCTGGCTTCCATATTTGGCATTTGACACAAGAGCTATCTTGATGGAGAGACTAAAGAGCTGAGAACTTATTTTCTCAGTCAGTGTTTCTGGGTCTATAAACACAAAACTCTTTTTGCAATACCTTTCAAATGAAAGCTCATTTAAAATGATTTAAGAAGATTCAGGTCCTAAGTGTTTCCCAAACTAGGGTTTTCAGAATCTGTGGGTTTAGAGATATTCTTAGGAATCTAGGTTGGTGACAATCTTTTCCTTAAAATGAGACCCATATGAGAGTTGTGACTTTGAACACAGAACCACTGAGAATTCTGAAGAAGGGACTGTCAACAAGCTAATCTGGCAGAAGAGTTTACGATAGAATAGTTACGGGAAAGACTGGAAGCTTGAACTTATACAGGAATGTGGATTTTTGCCATCCCTTTTAACTAGTTACATTCAGTATCTACAACAAGTATTTTGACCTTTAATTGCATACATTTGTGAATTCACTAAGCACTATTCTTTATTATTCTATAATAGTGCTGTGTAAGTCATGCCTCGTTGAAAAGATTTTATCTGTCTCTAGGGAAAGAAGTCCATTTGTCATGGTAAGTCTAAAACAAGCTTTGATCTACTTCATATAAATTATTATAAAATGTTAAGTAAAATGTAAATTTATACCACACAGGTAGTTTGAGGATTAACTGATTATACTGAAAAAAATTCTACAATACTATAAATAATATTAGAAATAATATAAATAAGAAAATAATATTATAAATAATAAAGGCATGGGAGAAAACATATGATGTATAATGATGTTTAGGATAGATGATACTCTATTCTCTTTTGGCCTGAGCTCCATATTTGGAAAATTTTACCAGCATAAAAAAAAAAGAAAGGAAAGAAGGAAGAGGGAAGAAGTAGAGAAAGAAGGGAAGAAAGAAGAGAAGGAAGGAGGGAAGGCAAGCCCATTATTTCAATGTGTTGATGCAATGTTTATCCTTAGCTTTGCCAAGACTGAAGCCACTCTACAGAAAGGAAGGGGTTCCCTCCCTTCCCTTCCCCTCCACACATACACACCCACAAACCATTTCCTTCCACATGGAGCAATCTAAGGCTCCATAAGCTCCTGTTGCACTTCCATGGTCCTATTCTACTGTCTCCTCTGCTGAGTGATGCATATTATATTTCTATCCTTCCCCTTAACCAGTGATGAAAATTAGAGTTCAGTAGTTAACATACACTTTTCCCACCAAGATTTGGATTTCTCAAAGAAAGAGAAGTGGGTCCTTCAACAGTAACTGAAATGCTCCAGAGGGGCATTTCAGGTTAACCTTGACAGTGTGTAAGACTGGGGATTCCAAGGCTGAGTGGATGAGCAGATGTTGTAGTCCAGGCCTTTGTCTTCAGGGAGGTGAGACAGAAGAGAGATAGGAGATGAGAGGTGATAGGGCAGGAACAGAACAGTGGGTTCTGAGTTCATATTTCTTTCACTTCTGAACAGACTTCTTCCTAAACAAACCCTTTTCAGTTCTAGTGAGGTAAAAGTTGCCATTTTCTGAACTGTCACATATTAGTAGCCTGGTTATCACATCAAGTTTCTTTTCAAAATAAGAGTAAAAGAGTGGGGGGAGGGGTGTGGAATGACCTCGATGCTGGTGGGTGACAATCAAAGTGAAAACCTTTCATAGCTGATCTAGTTCCCCTTCACAAACCCTGAAGCAGTTTTTAAGAGCAGCCCTACCTAACATCTATGCTCTAGGCTTCTCCTTGCTTTGAAGCACTCTTCTAATGCCAGTCCTTCATTTCAATTTTAAGCAGATGCTTTCCTTGTTCTGACACTTATTTTAAAAGTTGTATCTTTTTTAAATTAAGGATGTTTTCAGAAATTTATAACTATAGCCCAACCTGGTAACTAATGTGATCCACTGTAACCTCAGGTAAAGCTGATGTCAGAATAACAAAATGGCCACTGGATCTAGCAGTCCTGCTCTGGTACCAAGGTCATGGCTATCAGCATTTATTCAACCTACAATTAAAAACATGATCCAGTCCAATCTCAGTTCATCACCTTCCGGGAACAACACACCCGTTCAGAAGCACTAAGGAGGCCCTGTGTCTTTTCCCATATTCAAAGCGTTCAGATGTCTTTATGCAAAACATCGATGTACTTCAAACAAAATGAACAATAGTGGTTTTTCTCCCATGTGAAGAGCACATTCCCACGCAGATGCAATACTTGGCAGCCACAAGTTGCTGGCGATGCTGTGGCCCTAAAGCTCTAGTTTTGCTCGTAAGGGAAAGAGAAGGGATGTTAATGGGGTGACACACAGATGTTTTCATTGGAGCGAGACTGTGTGTGTGGTGAGCAAAAGCTGAAATAACCTGTTTTATGATAGCATTCACATGTTTTACAATTTTTTTAGCCTCTTTATTTTTCACCTCTGTATCACGTGACCCTGAATTAAACTACCTGGTAAAGGCAGAATAAAGATCAATTTACATAGTCACTGTCCACTGTGGAGTCTATGCTATCACCTATTTCAAACACACAGATTATCTTGTCTCCCCTACTGTTCTGTTGGGTAGGAGAGAAATTGATATTGAAGTGCTGAATAAGTGTTTTTAATGACTCATAGAACATCACAAACCATCATCATTTTTCTTCTGATAAATTTTACTAATTCTTAGTCATGCTTTAACTTCAATAGTTTCACTATTAAAGTTCACAAAACCTATTTGTCAGTTTTCAGAAATTGTACTTCTTCAAACTAATAAACAACAAAGTCATACTGGTTTTCTGGAAAACAGACTAATTCTCTTGCAAAAATAAGAAAGTGGCATCTCAAGCATATGTTTATGAGTAATATGTGAAATAAAAGGAACTTTTATTGGATGGAGAAATTACAGGTGTTTAAGGAAGGGGGTTTGGAAAAACTCGTGTGTTCAAGACAGATACTATAAAGTACATTTCAGGAAAAACTCTTCCATGCAATAAACACCCCTGGGATAAACACATGACTTCATATGTTCTGAAGTCCAGTTTACACAGGATGCCTCAGAAGACATCTGTAGTATATCTTGTGTTCTATCTTTTTCATTCTTTATACCTACATAAATGTTTTTGTCTGACTTAAGACAACAATCACCCATAAAGCTCCTACTATGTGCTACGAAGTGCTTGGAGAGAGAACACTGGAAAGAATGCCAACGGAGAATTCCTAAAAGAATTGACTCTCAATTTATCTGGAAAGGACTCAGCCTGCCACCTGGCATGAAACTCATGTGTCTGGGCCTTGGGTCTGCCAGCTGTTACCTGAGACTATGATATTAATATGGAGGCACAGGACTTGAACAGGGATCTTTTCCAGGCCCATTGAAGTATGGAACAGCTGGGTTTCTTTCAGTGATGTGTTCTTTCAGTGATGACACCTTCTACGAGTTGTCCTTTTTTTTTTTTTTTTTTGCAAAGCATCAGAGCTTAAGAAGAAGGCTTTTTCTCCAATGTGATAATTAAATACACACACCCTTCAAAGGCTGTAACTGTGAAGTTTCAGGCAGTGGTCTGTACTTGATGAAGTTCAACATCAGTTAATATGATGGAGATATTGCGTTAGCAAAATTTTCATGTCCAGAGAATTCAGGAATAATAGAGTCACGACTATGGTGGTTTGGCATGTGAAGAAGTGTAGTATGGAGGAGATAAGGGATTTTGAGTTTGGAAAACTCAGTTTGGTTTGATTCCGGTCTTTTGCTTGTATGCCAGCATATGAGCTGAAAATTTAAATTTAATGCCTTCCACAAGCTGGGATTTTTCAACGCTGGCGGACTTGCACTTCAAATTCTGTGTCTCTGCTCATATAGGTTTGCTCTGCAGAGTAAGTTTAAATTCAGAATGTGTTTGAAGTATTTTTATTCTTTGCTTCAATCACTTGTATAATTTATAGTTTTTATACCCACCCAGGACTATAGCAATCACTTTCACATCCTGAATAGACTGCTCTGTTAGACAGGATTGTAATTATTTAAATTGTCTGTCATCTCACTTTCTAAGGCAACTGGACTAGAAAATACTTTTCCATTTCAAGTCTAGGAAATGTTTGGAAGCCAGGACATCTGCTTTTCAAGCATAATTATTTTCATACTTCTAATCACATCAGTTCCATTATTCTTTTTATATTACCAGGTTAGTATTTTTGCCATTTCAGAAAACACCCACATGTTAAAGAACAAAATAAAAATTTTATGATTCAGACCACTTAGGGTAACTTGCTTTTTCCTAAGTTTTCCTTTTCTCTGTGCTACATCTCTATTTTAGAACACAAATAGGAAGGGAAATATGACCAATAGTAGCAAAACTCACAAAAAACTTCACATGCTCTGTTGTTGTTACTATTAATACTTGAATGACACGCTGTTGAGGAAGCTATTTTTCATCATCGGACTCAGATTTGTTTAGTATTTCACATAGCGTGTAAAGTCCTTTCACATTTTTCTCTAAATTTAGAGTAGGTTTCTCTAAACACAGAAAAGTGAACTTCAGCATACGGTTCTTGGTGACTTCCAATGACTTGTGTCCTGTCTGCTGAATGGTTAGTTCTCATTATGGGAAGCGAATCTGTTACCATGAGGAGTTCATGGTGAGTGTTCTGAGTGTCTGCTGAATGAATGAGTACCTGAGCAGAGAATTTAGCTCGCAGTTTTCTGATGAACTAGCTACCCCGCCTCTCTCTTACCCTCCTTGTCTGTCTCTTTCTGAACACACTTTTCTTTTCTAATTACAAAATTAAAACCTGAGGCCTACATCAGTTCTTCCTGTGTGTGGAAACAATGAGAAGACACTATATTTATGCCAAGTTTGTTTCCAAAATACAAAGAATAAAAACTAAATTCATATTTACCCAACCATCCAAAATTAATGGTGGCATTTTTCAGATCTCTAACCTCTCTTCCTTTAAACATGAGTGTTTTCAAACCTTTCAAGGTAAGTGTATTATCAATATTTCCCCAGGGAAATCTTTTTCTATAGTATCCAGTTTCAATGTTACTTTAAATTGATTGAGATTCCCTGTGTGAGACGTTCAGGCTGAAGTCTAAGGACAATACAGCAATAAACACACTTATATTTGAATCTGTGAACTCTCACTTTTGTTTTCTAAGAGTAAATTCCTAAAAATAGGATGTTGGAGTAGAAGTACTCAAAAGGTAAGGCTTTTAAGATATACTTCCCAGCACTTGTAAGCAAAAGAACACCAGTTTATCCCTTCTCTAGAGCAATATTATATCCTGTTGAACCAGCTCTCTGGTTAAAATGCCTGTCCTAAGAATACAGTCCTTTCCTGGAGCTAAAAGCTGATCCCCTACTTCAGTTCACTGCCCATGAGACAAACTGATTTCTCTACAGCCAATCCCCATTCCTCTCTTCAACACCCCCATTTCTTGAGTTCTCTGTCTTCTCTGATCTGGGTGATTACTCTTTGACTTACAGTGTATTGTGTTGTTGTTGTCGTTGTTGTTTTCCTAGAACTTTCTGTGCTCTTTCAGAACTTCTAATCTTTGGATCTTTCCTGGCAGTTCAGTTTTTCTCATGAAGATTTTTTTCCATTTGTAATCATGGTACTTAGAGCATTTTGAGACGGGATCTCAGGCTCCTTGAGTTTACTATGTAGGTTTGCAGGCATTTCCCCATCCCAGTTCTCTGTCCTTCCTACCCTGGACTCCAGAACATTTGGTTTCATCTCCCCAAAAGAATCATCCCCTTTTTAAATCTTGACTGGGGATTTAAACCCTGGCTGGGGATTAAAGAGTGTCCTTAGGGTACATATTCTCCAAAATCGGACAGCAAATCTGCCCCTTGCTTTATAGCTTCCTCCCCAGTTCTCTCAAGCAGTCAGCCTTTCAGAGTGTCTATGGGGCCAGGCCAGTGTCCTCACTTCTTGTAGCTTCACTCTGTCAAGTCACAGGTTTAAACTTCCTCTGCTATCGCCACTGTACAACCTTTGACTTTCTTCTCCAAAAATGGACTGAAAAAAGTATCATCTGCTGTTGTCTCTCTCCCAATTCTCTTTGACCATGTGGGTTAAAGATGATCTCAAGAATTCATTTTCTGGGATTTTTAATAGGACTTTGAGCATCAATGAAGAATTAAATGTATGTATGAGATACAGCTATGAATAGATTTTTCCACTTATTACTGAAACAGTAGGTCAAGCTCAAATGTTAAGAATTATTTTGTAAGTGAGATTCAGTGTTTGGATCTCACCACGGCTTCATGTTTTCTGACACTTAAATGAATGGCCAGAGACTTGGTGAATCATCAAATGTCTTTTATTTCCAATTAGCTTAACAGAATAGTAACTTGTCTCATTTCATATCCAGCACTGAAGCCTGACTTGCTGGTAACAATCGCTGCTCTCTTTCTGTGCTTTTATTTGTCTTTCATACGCCTTAGCCCAAAATCTGACTTTAAGTCTCACCGACGCAGTTGGTTTGGGGATGTTGCTACTATTCAACACATACTTCGCTTTTGCTTTGTAAGTCACACTGAAAATCTTGCACATTTATTAGCTGACTTTTGACCATTTATGTTGTTATTGTTATATTGTTATCTTGATATGACCAGTAGGTTTGTCATCAATTTGTACTACTCTCTCTGTTAATTACAGATGCCTTCTTTGGCCACTTTTAATACTGATTTTTGCATTTAAGAAAGCATGTATTTTTGTTCAAGTAGTTGCCTGTGTTGTTAACTCTAAAATTTTCTTAATTTTTCTGTCCTTAATTTTCAGTACTACTTGTTGGTTAGACTAAAATCATATGCTTTAATTCCTACCTATAAATTGTACAGCAATTGATGTACTTACAAAAAAAAAAATTCTACTTTTTTCCTTCTCCAGCTTTTTAAACTTATTTTTACTTTGGCAGAATATATATCCTTTGTATGATATTTTTCATACTTGTCCTCACATTTGTTTTAGCTTTAGTCGGGTATATTCTTAGATTAATTCCTTTATTTTTCATCAACAGTTTTTTTGCCAAAATTTCATTATATTTTGACATGTGTAACACAGCTTGTTCAATACAAAATTGTTAAACTTCCCTCCAATTTTTAAAATTCTCTTTCATTATTGTCTTATTTTGTATATTTCTATAAGAAATTTTATAGTTTGCTTGTTATTTTTTTTCTAGAGGACCACATCTTTTCTGATTCTCTAGAATCAATACTTAATTATTAATTTTTGCCATAATTTTCAGGGTAGGTGGGTTCTCTTCTGATTTTAGATTTAACAGTAGTCCTATGCCAGTAATTTGTTTTTCTTATCCAGGAAAGTCCAAGATATAATGGAATTACTTTTGCTGTTCTTCTCTATCTAGCATTTCAACTCCACTCTATTTAATTCTTCATTTTATTTTTGCTCCTCAACTCAAACTCTCTTTTTGTACTTGCAATCAAATCTGTTCTCTCTTGGATACATTCTCAGTTGGTCTTCACATATGCAATGGCTACTATCTTTATTCCTTCAGTTTCTAAAGGTAATGTCTACATTAGGTCATGTCTTATTTTAAATTGTGCTTTTTGTCCACTTCTGTCCTGAATTTTTTAATGTTTTAAGGATTTAAGGATTTTAAGGATTTGAATTTAAGGATCTCTTTTATCTCTCAAACGTACTTACTACTTAAAGATATTTAATGCCTGTTGTCATGGGAGTTTTCTTAGTTTTCCTCTACTACATGTTTTGTTTTCAGAGATTTTCTTTAACTGATTAAATCACTTGAATCTTATTTTCTATTTTCTCGTAATTTTTAATGACTATTATCTATCATTTTATCATTAAGCTGGAGTATCTCATATTTTTGGAACTGAGAAAAACTAGTAGATGCAGGTAGATACAATGAGCATGTCTAAGTAGGTTTCTTAGATCAAAAGAACCGTCCATATTGGGTAGCTGATGTAATCAAGGCAGATCTGTTTTTTTTTTAACCACAGGAATCAATCCCACCGCTTTCTGATATCTTTCTGCTCCCTCACTCCATGTACTTCCACCTTCAATGTCCATCCAGTTCTCCACCGGGGTTGCCTCCCATGGTTGCCACTATGGGATACTGTTCTCACAGGTCTCTCACATTCATACCTTACTCACAACTTTAGGGACTGAATGTCTATCTTCTGGTTATCTTTTCAAAGATACCTATTAGGAAAAATGCTTAGAATATAAAAGCGCGATGGCAAATGGGATGGTTTTTCTGATTTCTTCTTCTATTTAACATTTTGTGTATAGGAAAGTTACCGACTTCTGTGTGTTGATTTTGTGTCCAGTTACCATGTTGAACTGGTTTATTATTTCAAGTAATTTTTCTGTGGATTTTTTTGGGGTTATCTATATAGAGAATCATGTTATCAGCATATAATGATAGCTTCAGTTCCTCTTTTCCTATTTGTATCCCTTTTATGTCTTTCTCTTGCCTTATTGCCCTAGCTAGAACTTAGTGGGGAGAGTGAGCATCCTTGCCTGGTTCCAGATCTTAATTGGAATGATTTTAGTTTTTCTCCATTTAGGATGATGTTTGCCATAGGTTTGTCATAGATGGCTTATATTATGTTGAGATATGTCCTTTAACCCCCAATTTTTCAAGGGCTTTTCTCATGAATAGATGCTGGACTCTGTTGAATGCTTTCTCTGCATCTATTGATATGATCATGTGGCTTTTGTTTTTCTCATTGTTGATGTGCTATATTATGTTAATTGATTTCTAGATTTTGAACCATCCTTGTGCCCCTGGGATAAATCCCACTTGGTCATGGTGAATAATGCTTTTTATGCATCGTCGGATTCAATTTGCCAGGATTTTGTTCAAAATTTTTGCATCCGTGTTCATTAGAGACAACAGAAAAAAACAAAAAGAAGCCTAACCAAATGGGAAAAAAATGTTGCCCTCCACAAGAGTGATAAGGGTTTAATAATGAAGATCCACAAGGAACTCACACAACTAAACAAAAGCAAAACAACAAGAAGCCTGATCAAAAAAATGGGGAGAACTAAAAAGACACTTCTCCAAAGAGGAAATACAAATGACCAACAGGCACATGAAAAATTGCTCAACATCACTAGCAATAAGGGAAATGCAAATCAAAACCACAATTCTTACAGCAGTAAGAATGACCCACATCCATAGAATGGGCATTAACAAGTGCTGGCATGAATGTGGAGAGAAAGGAACACTCTTACACTGCTGGTGGGAATGTAAACTGGTCCAACCACACTATGGAAAGCTGTGTGGTGGAGCCTCAAACTAATGAAAATGGAACTACCATTTGACCCAGCAATTGCTCTCTTGGGAATCTACCCAAAAGAGACCTCAATGTGGGCACAAAGGGATACCTGTGCTCAGATGTTTACTGCAGCACTATTTAAAATTGCAAGGACTTGGAAGCAACCTAAATGCCCCAAAACAGATGACTGGATAAAAAAATTTGGTGTATACACACACACACAACGGAATATTACTCATCAATTAAAAATGACAAATTAGATGATTTTATGATAACATGGATGTACTTAGAAGAAATCATATTAGCAGAAACAAGTCAAAAAGAAGAAGACAGAAACCAAATGGTGTCACTATTATATGGGATAGAGGGGAAAAAATAAACAAAAGCCATGAGGAAAAGTCAAAACAAGCTAAGCACCAAACTGAAGCACACAACTTGGGGCAGAGGGGAAAGGAGGGAAGGATAGGGGGTGAATCCTTAGGATTACAAAGAGATGAAATTTATCTATAAATAAATTTTTTAAAAAAGAATATAAAAGTGACCGTATCCTTGGAATACCAGGCACAACTGTAAGCAGTCATGCCTATAGTATCTCCCTTTGTGAGAGGGAGAAGATTTATTGTTGTTTTCTCTCCTGTCCAGAACAATCATCAAACAGGCAAGGCAAGGCAGGGCAGGCATGGGGCCTGGGGGGTTGGGGGGTTGGGAGGCAGGCAAGTCCCAGCTGCCCAGTTCCCCACCCCCACCACAGGAATCGTTGTGTTCTTTCTCAGGGTTCTGTCTCTGGCATTCTCTTGGCAGTCTTCCGCTCTCCCCAAGTTCAGGCCTCTCTGGCATTTCCTCTGGGTGAACACCATTTTATCCCCTCCCCTAGGCCTGGTAGGGGCGAGGGGGGAGGAATACACCCCTGCATGCACACATGCATTGTGCCAGGTACATACACTCATGGATATGGCATAATATTACAGGTGTTAGTCCTAGAGCCTAATGGTAGAAGGGTAAAAACCCTGAAAACTGATTTACCCTACCTGTCCAAGGACACCCCCTTCCCTCAAAGATCAAGGGTCCACTTAGCAACTTTGCAGTGCAGGCAATTGCAAGCATCCTCTGGGGAGGTCTTTGTACCTCACTGTGGAAATTAGGCTGAGGAACTAGCTCTGTTTATCAAAAATGCTGAAAAATCTGGCTACTATTATTGCTGTGAACAATAGTTACTGCTATAGAAGTCTCTTTCATCAGTATCCATCAAACAGAGATACACAAAATTGTTAGCTAGCAAGTCAGGTAAAGTCTCAGACATTCCACATGAGCTTTTGATCCCTGGCTTCCCACAAGCTAGGTTTTATACATGTTAAACATTTTTCCTCTTAGAATAGGGTTTGCTCTCTTCCTCACCCCCTACCCCTGCCAAATATCTCAGATTTTTTTTAATTTTTAAATTTTTTATTATTATATAAATAATTTATACATATATATATATTTCACATCAATGTAATCCCTGGGGGTCACTGTCCTCCTCCCCTCCCTGTCAATCCAGCTGGTCCCCCCGAGCAGTTGTTATATTTTCGTTTGGTTGTCCATATTAGTGAAACCATTTGGTTTCTGTCTTTTTCTTTCTGAGTCATTTCTGCTAAAATGATTTCTTCTAGATACATCCATGTTACCATAAAATCATCCAATTTGTCATTTTTGATTGATGAGTAATATTCCATTGTTTATATATACCACATCTTTTTCATCCAGTCATCTGTTTTGGGAAATTTGGGTTGTTTCCATGTTCTCGCAGTTACAAATAGTGCTGCAATAAACATCTGTATCTCAGATATTCTTTCTAAATTTTTTATAATATTTTAAAACACATAAAAAAGCAGAGGTGACATTATGATGAACACTTTTATAATATTCGATCCCCAGCTAATCTTATCCACAACCACTGCCCCACATTAGGATTATTTTGAAGGAAGTCCAAGATATCATATCACATCTTCCCAGAATATTTCAGTATTTCTAAAAGGTTATTTTCTTCTAAAATCACATCTACAATATTACTATTACACACCTAAAATATTTAACAATATTAACTCCTTCAGATCTCAGAGCATCCAGTCAATGTTAAAACATTTTCATAATTGATTTATTACATCTACAGTTTATTGACTTGAGATCAAACAATCCAGTTGTTTGACTGAGCTATTAATTATCCTTTGGTCTATAGCTTCCTCTTGTCTTTTTTTATTTTCAATTTTTGTTTCTGTTGTTCTTATTGAAGAAACTGGGTAATTTATTGAGTTTGCCAACAGCATTCACATTTTCTTTTATTTGATGGTGCTCTTTATATTGCTGTATTTACTAAAAATTGCCCCTTATATCCAAAGGGTTGGTCAGAATCAGATCTTATTGTTCATTTGGCAAAACTATAAGTCACACTGCTATAAGACTATAAGACTATGCAACTATAGTCATTATAATAATGGCTAGAAGTCATTATTTCCACTGAGAAATAATGTTTGCTTATCTTTTTGATGCTATGAACCTCTGATCATTGCCAACATCCACTAATACACTATCATCATTAGCGATAAATAACATGGAGGATTTTATCATTTTGCCTCTGTCTTCTACATGAAAACTTTCATAAATATAAATTGCCCCTGAGGTGATATAACAAGCCAGAGATGAAGATTATATAGAAGGGGCAGCATAAAGGGTTGACTCTTCTATGTATCAGCTTTTGAATGATGAAACTTTTTCTCTCTATGGGAGATGTTACTTCATTAACTGTTGACTCTCACTGTTTTCTCATCTTTTCAACCCAGTGTTCACCAGACCCTACTCTGGCATAGTTCCAAATTTGATTCTGTTGGTTTGAGATTAAAATCTTAAATATTTTCTGTCCACTGTTGTTAAAAGACTGAGTTGTATTCACCCCAAATTTATATGTTTAAGGCCCTAAACCAACATGACTGCAGTTGAAGATAAGGAACACAAAAGATAATTAAGGTTAAATGAGGTCCTAAGTGAGCTCCAGATACAAAAGGATTAGGGTCCTTATAAGAAGAGACCAGAGGGTAGCTCTCTCTCTGCACACACCCATACATCACACACATGTAGACATACATACTCTTCCTCCTTGCAAACACACACACATATGCACATACATGCACACACATGAGTTCCTGTGAGTACACAGCAAGGAGTACCATCCTCAAGCTAAGAAAAGAGGCCTTGAAATGAAATCTACTTTGCTGGCCCCAACTTGGACTTTAGCATCTAGAACTTGAGAAATCAATTACTATTGTTGTCACTTGATATTTTGTTACGGTAGCCCAAACTGACTAAGACAGTGAGTGATGTGACAGTTGCATGATGGGTTTCATTTATTCATCTCATAGGTCTGCAAGGATTTTGGAGGATGTGTGGAAGAATTAATGCTACCACTAATATACAATAGGCATCTAGAAGGCCAGACAATATACTGGCCAGTAGTCCCCTAGGGAACCACAGAACTCTTTGTTATCATGATCCAATTAAAAGACTTGATTGAATTTAAAATGTTCCAGCATATTAAGATTTATTTCATACCTATAGGATAGTAACTTTTTTTATTATGTGGTATAATTTATTAGAATATTGGTGAAAGCCCACTGAAAGCCCAAGTCATCAGTGGTCCTGGGTAACTTAGGCCTACCGTGTTAAGCCAATATAATAACAGTAGTTCATTCTTATTTGTTTGTTTGTTTAATTATTTATATATTTACAATAGGTTCTTATTTATTTACAATTAAAATGCCTTCACTATGTCTGTGACACCACTTAAGAACAGTGCTGTGGTTAAGAGTGTGGAATGTGGTGTTTTGAGTCAGACTGCATGAATTCAAATCACACTTTAGATAAATTATTTAATTTCTCTAAAACCTCAGTTTTCTCATCTTCCTGATGGGATGATAATCATTGTTAGTAGCCGATAATCCACAGAGGCTCCCTGACACACAGGAAACATTTGATTCATATACAGATATTTCTAAAACAACCATCCAACAGCCAACTTAGGTTCTGGTATAGGACATGGATTGCCTTAAAAATACTTTAAATTTTAATAACTTTCTCTTATTTCCAAGCAGCTATGTAAAATTAGGTACGGTTCTATATATTACCAAAGCTTCCACAGACTTGTTGCTTTCATAATAAGCAGTGTATCATAAGATGCATATAGGACAGTTATTGACCCAGCATAAACTTTAATAACTATCTGTTGTATGACTGTAAATCATGCAGTAAAATGATGTAACTGATATTTATTTATTCCCCCATATGGGGGCATGGAGAGGAGCCTGATTACCCTACAGTCATTTTGTAGCGTTTCAGAGCTACAAGGCAGTCAGTGTGAAAAGGGCCATAATGTTACTAATAGGAATTTACTCAACTAATATGGAGCCTTTGTTTTCTAGGCTCACTACTTCTGTGTAGCGTTACTTACACCTTCATAGAAGCATTTCTTACACCCATCATGACATTATTTCTTCTGACATCAAATGAAATTTTTGTTTTTGTTTTTCACCCCAATTCTCCAACACCAACTGGATATGTTCAACAATTCAGTTCAGTGGCATTAGTTGAGAGCTCAGCTCCACTTAGGCTCCAGGCACAAGTCCCAGAAGCCACTTCGAACTAGTTAAAATCTGGGGTTTCCACACCCCTCCCTCAGTTGAGATCCCACACTAGGACAACTCGCAGAACTCAGGAAGACACTTCACTTACACTGACAAGTTTCTTATAAAGGAAAAACTTAGAAACAGCCAGAAGAAAGAGGAAGAGAGGGCGAGGTGTAGGGGTTTAGGGCAAGTGGGCGCTAAACTTTCTCTGGGCACATCGTATCCGTGTGTTCCTGAGCCTGGAAGTTCTTCAAATTTTGTGTAAGAGTTTTTATATCTCAGTCTCCAGCCTTCCTTCCCTCTCTGGAAGGAAGTGGTGGGCTGGAGGTCTCTAACCTCTATTCCAGCCTTTAGTCTGTCTGGTGACCAGACTTCAGCCAACACACAGGAGCCCCACCCTGAGTCACCTCGCTAACCTCAACTAAGATAAGATGAAAACAGGGTGTGAGACTATATACTCATAGAGCAGATAGAAAGATGCGAACAAACTTTACCTCAATGTACATAATTTGGGGGGGGAAACCTTGGCATTCAAATAATTTGGGGATATATTAAATGAATAAGGATAATGAAATTTGTAAGAGGTTCTGATTTCTTCATCAATCCACATTTGCATTTTTAACACAAGGTATAAAGAGAAACATTAAAAGAAAGAACAGATGATAGACTGCAATGCATTGTGGATGAAGGTCTCCTACCTTCCTACCTTTGTACCCTCACAATATATGAATAACCAAAACAGGAGCTCTGTATGAATAAGACACTCCTCGCATTTAGAAAATTCCAGGGATTTTAGGCACTCCATACCAAGAACCAGGTACAGAAGATGAGTAAAATAATTATTTTATCCCACCCAGTTTTGGCTTCCAGGTCTAAGCTGCCCCACACTTCCTGAGAAACTGTGCCTCAAGTCTGTGGGTTGATTGTTGTTCTGGCTATAACTTAACTCAGCATTAAAGAAGTTAAATAGGACACTTAAAAATCAGCATCATGAAATTATGCAGAGTGAGATTTAGCATCCTAGAGCACCTACACAGTTAATTGTTTAATCTGCTGACACTTAACTACTGTCCATAGTTTATTGTTCTATCCTGGTTGTGATCATGCTTGAGTGAAATTCACTTTTTTTCTGAGATTTATTCATTTCTCCTTGTGATTTAAAAGTCTTTGCTTCACAGTAGTCGAAGCTTAATGTTTTCTTCATGTTCTGAGTTAAAATACATCATTGATCATTGTTATTTAATGACCTGGAGGCTGCTTTTCTGTGCATTTCTAATCAATTCTCTGAATATTCCTGGTCCCTCTTCAATTGCCAGTAGTTAACAACACCAACAAATAAACAGCGAAAAAACCCAGACCACACACATGGAGCACTCACTAACATGACCCTTCATGACTATTCTTTTCCAGTGAGGTTTTTCTCTACCTGACCAATTCTTTTTGCTCTTAGTTCTTTGCCCTTTGGAGTCAAAGCTTACATTTTTATTTTGAGTCAAAATGTCAAGGGCAACCCCATAATATAAAATTAAATGGCTTTGTACCCTCTGAGACTTAAGACCAATAACCCCCTCCCAAAAAAACCCTCAGTATATTATTGACAACTTCAAATCAATTTGTATTTACAAAGTCATCACTCTAAATAATGTGTCTATGATAAAATGCCTGTGAGAATAATGAACGATTTGTAGGTGAGTTTTGAGGAACAAGTTGCTCATTATTATATTTAAATTACCTGGAAATTAGGCAATAACCACAGCTTCCTTGCTGTAACATGAAAATTAAATGAGACAAAAGGTGTAAAGTGTTTGGCAAAGGGCTTACTCAAGCCTTGTATATTCCTCTGCTTATTACTCAACATTTCTGCGGGATGTCTAAACAAGAGCCCAAAGGAGGGGCTGAAAAGAAAAACCTCATTTCTCTAACTACCTGAAATGTGTCTCACCCTGTCTTCCTTGACTGAATTAAGTCCCTTTCCAGTTGCTTTGTCTCAACGCATGTAGAGGCATCCTTCCTTTCACTCTTCTTTCCTTTCTCTCTCACCCTTACTGGTTAAATTCAAATTGCACTCAGAATCCATTTTCTTTCCATCTCTCCCCCACCAATGTCTAAACTGGCATCTCTCACCTACATGACTGCAACAGTTTCACCAAGTCTCCACGCCTTTATCCTTGTCTCCCTACAGGTTATTCTAAAACCAACAACCAGAATGATCTTCCCAAAGCATAAGTCCATCACATCATTCCTTTGCTCCAAACCCTCCATTTGCCCAGTGAGATTTTTACAGTACCCACAAGCCCTGCCTGCACTGAATTCTCTGGCTTCCTCAGCTGCAACTCCCCTTCTTGCTCCCATTATGCTGGTCATATCTGCCACGTTTGCTGGACACACAGCAGGCTCAGCCTTAGGCTCTCATCTGGGTCACCTCTATAGGAAATACTCTTTCCCCAATGAACCTCAAGGCTCACTCTTACACCTGCAAGTCTTCCTCAACTATTGTCTTCTCACCTGCTTTTGATCACCATTATTAAAATTATATTTCCCCACCTCTCGAGTCCACACTCCCAGTCCTGATCCCATTACCATTCTTCTCTCTATTTTTCTTTCTAACACCCATAACATGTTAAAATTTAAATACCAACTAGACAAAGAACTAGTGCAAATGGGCAAGGGAAGGGATACCCATGATGTCAGCCAAGAGCCAGAATGAACTGCTGCAGAAATGAGCTAGTAAATGAATAGTTAAGGTAGTGGCATATGATCAATTTTATTGATAATTAAAAAAAATCAATAAAAAATGGAGTACCCACTGTTGGTAAAGACATTAGTATATCAAGAGCTGATTTCAGTTGTAGGAAAATGAGAATTCGCATACCTACCTGGCAGAAGTGAAAGTTTCAAAAAACAATTTGAAAAATGACCTAGAGACATTATTAAAAGCTGAAGTGTTCATATCCTTTGACCCAGCAATGTAACATTGCTAAGTGTTTTCATGTGGCTGTTAATATAATGACATTAAAAAGAAAATTAGAAACTACCTGATATTCTATCACAGGGGAATGACTAACGAATGGTTCATTCATGATTTTAAAATATTGACAACTTAAAATATTGGCTAAGATCACATATCTGAACCTGGAAGAAATATGCAAAATAACAGAATAATTAATAGTTACATATAATATGTGACATTTTTATTTTAAAAAATAAAATAAATACTTTATGTGTATTTCTACTTACATGAGAATAAGAAATTATGGAAGAAGACTGGTGTTAACACTGATTATCACAGGTAGGAGTGTGCACACAATTATTACTACTTTTTTCTTTTTATCTTCTCTGATATTTGCTTGTTAAAATAAGCATCATTTTCTCATGTAAAAAGTTCCATAAAAAGAGGTTATTATTTGAAAACACATGGTCTAACACTTTGATAAATGAGTTTATGTATCATATCTAAGGATGTAGAATTTTATCATAGTTCTCAAAAAAAGGTGACAGTAAAAATCCACTTACATGGCCTCAACACTGAGTTAATGAGGGGTATTTCCTTTAGCTTACATAAGAGGAAAACAGTATCTCTGGGCCTAGAGTAGGATGTCAGTATATGGATGCTGAATAAATGAATAGATAGTTTAATAAATATAAATAAATATTTGCTCAAATCACAGTCAGTTGAAAGACAAATTCAGGTTTTTCCATGACAACGCAGGTGTGGAGAGCAGCCTGGAGAAAGGGGTGTATGTTGCGTGAAGCAGAGATAGACTTATGTGGGAAACTTGTAAACATTCGGGTTCTACATCTGCCTAAGGCGAAAATCATGCTGGTCATAGTGAAAAATCATAAATATATTTTCCTCTGAGAAAGCTTATCCTTTTCAGTTTGGGGGTTTTTCATCTGTGCTTTGTTTTGTGAAGCATACACAACTATGCTTGGAAACGGATCTTAAACACATGCCTAGTACCTAGATCTCCCGCTCTAGAGTCTTTGCTCTGTCAGAGTCAGCCAGTGACCAGACGCCATCTTGCATGGACCAGCTCTCCTGGGGTCGTCCCAAGCACCATATAAAGCATCGAAATGGCTGCCCAGTTGAACATTTGATTAGCATGCTTGCTGGACTTTCCTCACACCCCAAAACTTCCTCTCTTGCCCCCTACTCAGTCAAGCTCATCAGAATCATCCACTGATGTAGCAGAGTCCATTCACAAGTTAACCAGAGTGACTATAGACACCAAATTTCCCCCTTGACCTTCAACTCCTACTCTCTTCCCCAACATATAGTTCCACTTTTACTAGTATTGAGATGCTCTTACCAAAGAGTGACCTTTACTTTCACTCTCACCTAGCAGATCCAAAAAACCAGTTTCACTTTGTGACACTTCCTTCTGTGCTGAGTTCCACCGAAGTTACGTGATTTTCCAGTGCAGTTCTGTTTTCTCTCTCCATCGAGCCCAAGCAGAGGATTTCAAATGGCCAGTTGGCTGGGCTTCCAGAAATCTGCTGTAAGAAAAGGAACAAAAGTTCTCTGAGGGAATAAAGCAAAAACAAACAAACAAAAAAATCTGTTGAGGAAAAGGGTGGCCAAGTGCCTGCTGGCTAGCAATCATCCCGATTATTAAATCAATCACTTTGGCAGTCACGTCAACCACAGCTCTCTTTGAACTAGACTGTTCTGTCATAGGAAATCTTTCGTTGGTGGTTACCAAGAGCCTTGTGGAGCTGGGAGCCCGCTGGGCAGGGTGTGTGTGAGGGGGGTCTCAGATCCTGAGATCGGTAATGCTCCCACAGCTGCCAACGGCAAAGCGTTGTCTAAAGATGAAAAACATTGCTCAGAAATGTGGAAACCCCCCTCAGCATGACAAGTTCTAACTAGGTTCAGTTTTGAGAAATTGGATCTAAATAAAGACTACCCAGGGCCTTACCATTCAGTTTTTGAGAAATCTTGGACGGTGAAGTGTCCTAGTCATCATTGAAGATTTCGCACAGGGAACATGTGATGTTTCTAGAGCCTGCCGGTGAAGCTGTCTGCAGGTGTCTTAGGAAACCCTCCTTTAGAGTCTCAGGTATGGTGGGTGTTACCTCTTTGGGTGAGTACAAAGGCAAGAGGGAAGTTCCTTCAGTAGGATTGTATCCATTTGGGGGCAGTAAAGGAACCCATTTAAAGTGGTCTATGGTTTCAACACAGAACCAGAAGAATGACAAAGGCCACCCTGAGATGTTGCCTGTGCTACCTCAGTTGGCTACCGTGGCCAGGTCACTGCCAGCCCACAGGGTGCCTTTGTGTGACTGGGAAACAGGTGCTCCTCCCTTGAGGTGTATAGGGCCCCACAAATGGGCTCCTGGCTTGCAAATGAGGGGTGGGTGGGAAGAATCCTTGGCAGAGCAGGGCGCTCACACATAGCAGCCTGCATGGCTTCTGAGCGTGGTTTCTCTGCCAGACTACTTGCTCTGATGTCACCTCAAACAGATGGCACTTCCTTAGCTTCCTTTCTTATCTGAGGGCATAAAGGAGGTTTCACCTCTGGACGCTGTGAATTGGGGCTTATCTGAGGCCTCCTTCTCCTTTCTGAAGACTACAGAAACTCTCTTTTCTGAGTCGGTACACACAGTCTGTTCCAGTTGAGTTGAGTGGGGGGGGGGTTGGGGGGATGTCAGGGAGTTGGAGCTAAAAATCAGTTCAAAATGGGCAAGAATAATTTAAAACTGTCAACAGAACTGAAGCAAAAAGCAAGAGAGGAGGAGGAGGAGGGACAACCCAGGTGAGGGATGGGCACAAGAGATTAAGATGGTTCATGGATGTTAAAGTGGTGGGAGAACCTCAGGGTAGACAGTGATGTAAAATATACATATGTATGATCAACTTAAAAAAATAAAGTTATGAAAAAATTAAAAAATAAAAACCAGTTCAGTTAGAAGCGTAATCTGACATCTGTCAGTTTGTGAATCATGAAGTCATTCAACAATCTGTAGCTCCCAGAAATTTTTTTCTAATCCACTCACACACACACACACACACCTTGGGCCAGGACACCTGGTTTCCTCCTAATCCTGGCATGTCAACTCCACAAGATCAGCGATTTAATTATTGTTGCTTGTGGATTTTATAGACTGAGAAACCCAACCCTGGTTGAGGAAAATAAAGGAAAAGCGTTTTTGGAGATTCAGGGGTTGGTAGTTGGACTCCCATGGGGAAGCACAGGAATCAGATACCAGCAACATCCCAGCTAGGTTTGTGCAATGTGGCGGGTGAGAGTTTCCTTACATATTTAAAAAAAAAAAAAAAAAGTTGGGCTAATTCGCACTCAGGGCTGCTTTATGCAAATGAGGTTTTCTATCAGTGTGGTTTTGATTGTGGAAAGCTTGTCAAGTGGTGATTGGTTAAATTCCAAACCTCCGAGATCTTAGACTGGACCGGGCTTGGTTTCATTTCCTTCTCCACTGTGGGCTGTGTCTGCGGAATTGGGAACTTAGCAGGTTTTATGGACTCTACTGGGGTTTACTTAGGCTAGGGATGTTCAGGGTTTTTTTTTTTTCTTTCTTTCTTATATTACTTATGAGTAAAATGTGCCAGCCATCAAGAAGAGTGTTTGACCTGTTACGAGTGATCATTAATTATTTGATGGATGGATAAATGATAAAATCTAGTCATTAAAAAAAATTTTTTTTAACTCAGTAACATCCTGTGGATGATGTTTTAAACAATCTATAAAGCCTGTATACATCTCTGTAGCCGCAAGTAGACCATGGATATTCCCTCTGTATAATTTGGGTGACTGTTTCTCTGAATCTACTTCTTTACCATGAAAGTGATTGTATACCGTTCAGCCTATATACCCTTAAGCTCCGTCTCCTGGCAATTTCATTCTTTTTTGTGCTACAATTTTGGTTTGAATACTTTAAAAGTGTCATTGTTTATTTTTTTCTTTCTTACACTTTACACAAAACCAAAATTAAGCCTTTCCTAGTCCAGATCCTTAAAGAGAAACTAAATATTTATACTCACCCAGAAAAATGTCTGTTTTCCAGATCCTTTAGCTTTTTCTAGAAGCTATTTTTAAGAGCATGACAAATCATCTTCATATTATTCACTCTTTAAAAATTGTCTTCTTGCATGTAATAAACTTCACAAGTAAATTTTCAGAAAGTATTTTGTTTAGATTATGCCTCTAGTCTATTTGGTAGCGATATGTCTTTTCAATCATGGGATTGACAAATGAAAAATAAAGTTATTTCTTAATCTAAAATAAAAATAAAAATTGCCTTTACTTATAATCTCAGTAAAGTTTTCACGTGGGTATGTATCGAGTCAAGCAAGATTTGTCTGTTCGGAAACTTTCCTTTCCACAGTTGTAGTTCGTCTATATTATGAAATTCCACTGCTCGTTCTTAAGGTCTCATATTATTTATTTCTCATGTTCTCATTTATTTCTCATGTTATTTAAAATGGTATTAACAATCCTTTCTCTTTCATGGTGATGACAATAATTTAAGGGGATTCTTAAGTTTCCCTTCAAATTCCTTCAGAATTGTCTGGGGGAATACCTAGTTTTTCATACGTTTAGCTTCATAGCTGGTCTTAGCACAGATCCTATGTATACTTGAATGTGGAATGTATCCATATTACATTAAAATATTATGGAATGTATTCGTGTAAGGTATTACGGAATGTATTCATTTAGGAACTCCTTAAATCTTGAAAAGTCAAAAATCAGCTTTTTTAAACTTACAGCTCATCTGCTTGTAGTTTATGAGTGTCACTTACACAGTGTGCCAGGAATCCAGAATTTTCTAACTGGGTTTGTGCCTGTGGTTGGTATACATGGGTATATTGTATTTTCTTACAGTTCATGAAACCTCCTAGCCTGAGGCTTAATGTGGATGTCTGTCCTTACATGCTGCAAATTGAATTGTCATTCTACCTTGGCTCTCATAAACAAATCAGATAAAGTAAAAGATAAACCCTTTTTTATACCCCAGGTCCCTATTTACAAAAATGCATATGCACATAGAAAGAAAATAGGGTAAATCTTCCATGATTTTATGCTAATATTTTAAAGTTTCATTATTATATTTCTTATATAAAAATTTCTATCGAAAAGATTAAATTACTTGCTACCCTATTTCAGCATTTGTTGAGACATGACTTTTCTAGATATTCATATTTATTTTTGGTTGAATGTCTATTTTTAAGCAGTTATTAATATTCTTTTACTTTAAGATGATTCTCCCTGAGTACTTTATAGTTGTTTCTCTAAAAATAATTTTTAGAAATTTAGAAAAATAATTATTTTTATAAAATTAAAAAAAATCTAAGAGAAAAATCTGAGTCAGTTCTGATTTTCCAAATCTCACTGGAATTATGAACTTGTTTTATTATTTCCATGGCAAAATCACCCACATACAATTAATTCTTGTACCAGTTTCTGATATTTAGTTTTCTGGGCCTAAATATCATATGTGGCCCCTTCTCTTCCTGCTATTAATTTAAAAGAAAACATACACACACGTACACACATACTATAGGAAAAAAAAAGTCATTATTTTAAAAAAATCTCTACCTCTACCAGTATTATTAGTTCATCTGTTCAAATCCTTTACCTTTGTCAATCTAATAAGAGCTCCTGTTCAGAGAAATGAGAAGCTTTCGATGAACAAGTTACCTCATTTCTGTGAACCTGTTTCCTCAACTGTAAGACCAGAAGCAGTTCAAGCCTCAGGTGGGTCTTCTGTGGATTGAATGAGATAAAGCACAAACCATATTTAATGCAGAGTCAGGCTCAAGAAGGATGCCGTCAGTGTGGCCAACCTGGCCAGGGAGTCTGTGTGTTTGCACATATTTCAACGGCATCAGCTGAGTGAGGGTTCATGCCATTTCTTCAGTGGAAGCCTGCTGTTTTCCATTCACCCTGTCATTTCAAAAACAAAGTCACAGTAGTTCTTAATTTTACTATAATATCCAATCATTTGGAATAATAGAATCTTTTCTTTTGGAGTCACATTCAAAATCACAAGGATACTGGTTTGGGTGATTTTGCAGTTTAATAGGCTTTATATGAAAATGCTATAAAGAAATATGTGTGAATTAAGTGAGAAAAAAGTTTTTTTCTTTTTTTTTTCTAGTGTGTATGAATTTTAACAATAACCTACATTTCCAAAGGTCAGCTTCTATAGTCTGAGAATTTCAACAGGGCCTATATACTTGATAGAGGAATTTGGTAGGGAGCCAAAATGCCATCCATGAAGACAGTTAAAATTTGAAGTTTGGGTTTGTTTTATGTTTTCTCCCACTTGGGTTTGAAATATGAAGAAAAGAGTTTATTTCATTTTCTAGACTCCTTGGTCTCGCACAGACCATCAAAGCAATTTGATTCACACACATGTTCTTCCTCCACATTGTTTCAGAAAATCAAAACATTAAATCATCCTTGTTTGGTTTGGTTTGCAGTAATTTCACAGATCTCACAGCTTTATTGACATGTATTTCCATTTCTGTTACATAATGAGATACATATTTTATTTTAATAAAAGTATTTTGGTATGGAACACGTGTAATTTAAGTTTCAAATGAGACTTTATTTCTTAGATTTCGCATGAAATTACTTTTCAAATTTTTAATAATTTCAAACTCAATTTCAAACTTAGAATCAAAAATTTCTAAAAAGTATACAAAATCTTTTTTTTTTTTTTCCCTGAGTCACTTGAAAATAAGTCATTGCTGGATGATTCTCATTTAGCTTGCATTTCCCTCCCCGGTAACCACAACATAATCACCTATCAGAGAGGAAAACTTGTCCTCTATATTCTTTGGTTTACTGTCAAGGACTGTTAAATGAACGAAGAGGCACTGATGACAGGAGGTTAGCAATACACATCTATTTATATTTCCATGCCCATGGGAGGTCACTGAAAGAAACGAAACAAAGTGGCAGCTGAACTCAGGAGTTTATAAACCCTCCTTAATGAGGGAAAGATAGTTGGGGCTTCTAGGGACACTTCGCTGTAGGGAAACCACAGAGAGCCTGTGGGAGAGAGCAGGGTCATGCTGGTGAGGCTGGTTTTCTGCTACTTATCTTGGTGTTACTTCTGTCTCTGGGGATAAGAGTAGCTTTTCCCACTCAGGTACAGAAGAGGGGTGATATGGATGCTCCAACTGCAGAGAGAACAAAGGAGGCAGGAGAACTTCTCCTGTGTATGTTGATCTTGTTATTGGCTCAATCTGTCTGAGTGGCCTATTTGAGGGATGGTATTACCTGATTCTCTTTACATCAAAATCAGAAAATAAAAAGTGGTGCAGTGCCACCATCAAGCTTCAAACCCGTTCAATGTTTTGCTGTTCCGCTACTTCCTGTTCCGCTCCTTCACAGGAAAAAAAAAGCACCCAGTTCAAGATCAGAGATTGGATTCCGTTTCCAAGATTTTTGGTCTCTTATTCCAGAACTGTTGCCCGGACTTTGACAGTCTGTAGACTGTCTCTTGATTTTTGTGATGTTTCCTCATATTTACATTCAGTGTATGAACTTTCCAGGAATACCAAGGATCTGAAGCAACATTTTTTAATGTTTCCTATCAGATTGGGAAGTCTAAGCTTTTGTCATTACAGTGATTTTAACTGTGCTGATGTTTGCCAAGACACTCCAAGGTAAAGTTATTCTTCAATACTTCCTTGAATATTCACTAACATAAGTGGGAATTCATGAAATTGTGCAAATATCCCATTCCTCATCAAAATTTTAGCCACTGTTTTTAGCATTCATTGAAAAATACTCTGATGGCTGCCAGTAAGTGATTGGATGATAATACCATTTATCCTAAAGTTATTAGTAGTCTTTTCATGGTAAAGAAATCTCCTCCTCATTTATGTTTCACATTTTTATCAATATAAATTAGTGATTTCCTACCGTAATGATTTATAATACATTCTTATCATTATTTTGAAACAGATTGCCTTATATTTATTCAGTTTCTTCTTAATTACTGGCACAAAAACAACAACAACAAAAACCCTGTCAATTACTTCCCTACAAATACCACAAAAATGTAATATGACTACTGAAATCTTTAATAACATAAACTCAGCTGACAGGCCTATCTATGCTAGTTGATGTAACTCTATTACATAAATGTTAAATAATGGTTGCAGCTCTTAAAGATATTGAAAGTGAGCTATTATAACTTCTGCTAAAAATTTTACAACAAAAAAACAAAAACAATTATTTCCTCTCTCTCCCACCCTTCCCGTCTTTTTCTTTCAAAAATGAAAGCTTTAACAGAAAATACCAGCCAACACCAGAAACTCTTCTTCCTGAACTGAATGCAGAGTGCCCTCTAGAGGCATTATTTAATAATGCACTATTCCCAGCTACAAATGGCTGACTTAATTGGTTTCTCAGGAACAGTTCTTACTAAATACACAGAACTACTTTACCTATAATAATATGTGATCATGAATTGGTTCCACTTATAGGTACTACCGCTTACAAAAATCGAGCCAGTGATCTGGCAAAAAGTAGCTCACATTTTATCAGCAACATGAAAAGAACTGGGAACATGCTGTCAAAAGACCAGAAAGACTTTAAATTGTCAGATGTCAATTTGTGACCTCTGGAAAAAGCAATTATAAAATATTACCAGAGTTTCATGCAGAAGAAACAGATTCATAATGCATTCCCTTATTTCATATTCTAAGCTACTGCTCTTGTCTCTACCTGCTTTGTACCTGTTACATATTGGCAAAAATCAAGAAATTGAGGAATAAAAACCAAAAATTGTAATCATGTCTTGAAGTGAAATTTTCAAGACATGCTAGAGATTTCCATCTATACTGATATAAATGAAATACCACTTAACATTTTTATATACATACATTATGGTATTAAAATATTTAATACCACATCCTACTGTTATTAAAAGCTTCTCTTGTTTAACCCTCTTTGCAATATTTTAAAATACTTTTCTGTACCTTTACTATTATTTAAAATAATTTGAATTAAATTCCTTAATTAATAGCTGTTCCTTTAAAAAAAAAAGTCTACTTCCAGCTTGCTGTCTCCAAGCAAGTAAGATGGGAAGATGGGTCACCAGACATCCAACTGGAGCCATTCTAGAAAATTCATCCAGGGTTCTCAGTCTTGCCACATTTGCATAAACAACCAAAGTCTGGAACTATGTATGTCCATCTCTACATGAAGGTTATAGACCTCACTAAGTTGGACTAAGTAAACATCCTTGAATTGGTCAGCCAAGACATCTACCTTCTAGCAAAAATAAGACCAATTCTTTGTACACGACATTTTTTTACACTCCAGTGAAAAAAAAGTGTTCCCAAATATTTGTCCTCATAAAATTCAGCATTAATTATATTGGTTCAAAAGAATAATTGTAAGTTAGTATTTTTGCTATTGGATGACAATTTTTTTTTATCTCAGTGTATAGTCAACAAGTTATAACGAGTTACTAGGTGAAAAATAATTACTAGACATGAGTTATAATTTAGTCCTCTGATCTTCCTAGACGGTGTCACAACCTGGTATGGTGCAGAGATATGAGAGCAGTGTTTTACTAAATTAAAGGAAAACTGTAGCTGATATAAGAACGTGATTAAATCAGATGAGCTACCAGACCTAACTAATCTTTTTTTAAAATATAGATACAACTCTAAAATATCACTTAATGTCCCCATGTTTCCACTGAAAGACTATTTTCCAAGAACACTGCAGGGGAAAAAAATTCTATCCTGTCTTTGGGTTTGAATAGGACTTTGTCACAAGAAAATAACACACAAATCTAAGAACAACTCACAAGGAAAGAAATGGGAATACCTAAAATCTTTCATACTAGATTGGACAAAATGATGCAGCTATGGAAAAAATCATTCAAATATACAGGGAGGGTAAAGAAGACAAGGATTATTTTTAATAAGGTCTATTTGTTCATATTTTTCAGTCCTAACTTCCTATTTGGTGATAAGAATGTTCCTCCCTCCTCGTGCAGGGACTGCATCTTTCACAAGATTTTATTATCTTCTGTTTTCAGGAAGATAAAGGAGATTAGAATGCTCTTCCCTGCCTATGCTATTCTGAAGTTCCTGTAGATCAAAAAACCCTATGCTGAAGTGGTTTGTTCTGCTACTCTTCCAAATTAACAATAAAATATAAAATTTTTAAGCAAATAATTTATTTATATACAAATTTCACATCCTTGTAATCCCCAGGATTCACCCCCCTCCCCACCTTTCTCCCTCTGGCCCACCCCCCAGCAAAGTTGTATCCTTCAATTTGGTTGTTAGCTTTTTTTTTCTTGACTTTTCTTTATAACTTTTTGTTTATCTTTCCCAAGTCCCACATAGTAGTGAATCCATTTTGTGTATATCTTTATCTTTTTGACTTGTTTCCATTAATATGATTTCTTCTAGATCTGTCCATGTTATCATAAATTCATCTATTTTGTCATTTTTAATTGATGAGTAATATTCCATACACCACATCTTTTTCATCCATTCATCTGTTTTGGGACTTTGGATTGTTTCCATGTCCTTGCAATTATAAATAGTGTTGCAATAAGCATCTGGGCGCAGGTTTCTCTTTGTACCCATACTGAGGTCTCCTTGGTAGATTCCCAGAAGAACGATTGCTGGGTCAAATGGTAGTTCCATTTTCATTAGTTTGAGGGTCCTCCACACAGCTTTCCATAGTGGCTGGACAAGTTTACATTCCCACCAGCAATGTAAGAGTGTTCCTTTCTCTCCACATCCACGCCAGCATTTGTTGTTGCCTGTTTTTTTTGATGTGGGCCATTCTCACTGGTGTAAGGTGGTATCACATTGTGGTTTTGATTTGCATTTCCCTAATTGCTAGTGACATTGAGCAATTTTTCATGTGCTTGTTGGCCATTCGTATTTCCTCTTTGGAGAAGTGTTTTTTTAGTTCTACCCACTTTTTGATTGGGCTTCTTGTTTTTGCTTTTGTTTAGTTGTATGAGTTCCTTGTGGATCTGTGTTATTAATCCCTTATCACTCTTGTGGAGAGCAAAAAATTTTTTCCCATTTGGTTGGGCTTCTTTTAGTTTTTTCTGTTGTCTCTTTTGCTGTACAGAAGCTTTTTAGTTTGATGTAGTCCCATCCGTTTATGTTTTCCTTCAATTTTTTGCCTTCTGCAGATGATTCCAGAAAGGAATTTCTGAATTGTACTTCATGGAGGGTTTTGCCCGTTTCCTCTATGTATGTTATGGTTTCAGGTCTAATATCTAAGTCTTTTATCCATTTTGAATTGATTTTTGTACATGTTGTGAGGGAGCTGTCTTGGTCCATTTTTTTGCTTGTCTTGGTCCAGTTTTCCCAGCACCATTTATTGAAGAGGCTATCTTTATTCCAACATAAGTTTTTCACTCCTTTGTCAAAGATTAGTTGACTATATATGTGTGGCTTTATTTCCAGATTCTCAATTCTGTTCCATTGGTCTGTCGGTTGTTGTACCAGTACCACGCTGTTTTAAGTATTATGGCTTTGTAGTATAGCTTGAAGTCTGGAATAGTTAGGCCTCCATTCTCTCTTTTTTTGGAGAGGAGATTTTTTTATATTCAAGGTCTTTTGTTATTCCATATGAATTTTTGTTTTATCTCTTTAAAGAATGTCATTGGAATTTTTAAGGGGATTGCATTGATCTATAGATTGCTTTAGGTAGGATGGCCATTTTGATGATGTTAATTCTTCCCATCCATGAGCAAGGGATGTCTTTCCATTTCCTTGTGTCTTCTTCTATCTCTTTTAGTAGTGTTTTAAAGTTTTCTTTGTATAGTTCTTTTATGTGTTTTGTTAGGTTTATTCCCATGTATGTAATTGTTTTTGGTGCGATGGTAAATGGGATGACTTTTTTAATTTCTTCTTCTGCTTGGCTTTTTGCATATAGGAAGGCTACTGATCTCTGTGTGTTGATTTTGTAGCCGGCTACCTTACTGAACTGGTTTATTGTTTCAAGAAGTTTTTCTGTGGATTTTTTGGGGTTCTCTACATAAAGAATCAAATAATCTGCATATAATGATAGCTTCAGTTCCTCTTTTCCTATTTGTATCCCTTTTATATCTTTCTCTTGCTTTATTGCCCTGGATAGAACTTCCAATACAATCTTTAAAAGTAGTGGAGAGAGAGGGCATCCTTACCTAGTTCCAGATCTTAACTGGAATGACTTTAGTTTTTCCCCATTTAAGATGATGTTTGCTGTAGGCTTGTCATAGATGGCTTTTATTATGTTGAGGTATGTTCCTTGACCCCATTTTTCAAGGGCTTTTATCATGAATGGGTGCTGGACTTTGTCAAATGCTTTCTCTGCATCTATCGATATGATCATGTGCTTTTGTTTTTCTTCTTATTGATGTGGTGGATTATGTTAATTGATTTCCAAATGTTGAACCATCCTTGTGCCCCTGGGATAAATCCCACTTGGTTATGGTGAATAATGCTTTTTATTGGATTTGGTTTGCTAGCTAGCATTTTATTTAAATTTTTTGCATCTGTGTTCATTAGGGAAATTGTTCTATAGCTTTCTTTCTTAGTGCTGTCTTTATTTGGTTTTGGTACGAGTGTGATGTTTGCTTCATAGAATGTGTTTGGGAGCTTCCCTTCTCAATTTTTTGGAACAGTTTTAATAGTATAGGTGTTATTTCTTCTTTGAATGTCACATAGAATTCATTTGTAAACCATCTGGTCCTGGGCTCTTGTTTTTAGGGAAAGTTTTTATGATTGCTTCAATTTCACTGCTTGTGATCGGATTATTTAGACTCTCTATTTCTTCTTTGTTCAATTTTGGGTAGTTGTATTTTTCCAGGAATCTGTCCATCTCATCCAGGTTGTTGTATTTGTTTCCATATAGATGTTCATAGTAGTTTCTGATTATCCTTTGGATTTCTTTTATGTCTGTGGTGATTTCTCCTTTCTCGTTTGTGATTCTATTTATTTGGGTGTTTTCTCTTCTTTTCTTTGTGAGCTTTGCAAGGGGGTTGCCAATTTTATTTATTTTTTCAAAGAACCAGCTCTTAGTTTTGTTGATTTTCTGGATAGTCTTTTTGGTCTCTATGTTATTTATTTCTTCTTTTATTTTTATTATTTCTTGTTTTCTGCTATGCTTTGGCTTTTCCTGTTGTTCTTTTTCTAATTTTTCGAGTTGGGATATGAGGTTTTTTCTTTGGATATTTTCTTGGTTTTTTGATATGGGCCTGTATTGCTATGAACCTTCCTCTGAGATATGCTTTTGCTGAGCCCCAGACATTTTGGAATGTTGTATCATCTTTGTCATTTGTTTTGAGATAGGTTTTAATTTCTTCTTTAATTTCTTCAGTTACCCATTCTTTTTTTAGTAGTAAAAATATACAATTTTTGGTGCATGTATACATGCATAGCTATATGTATACATGCATATACATATGCAGCTAAATTTCATTCTCTTCCATTTATTCCTGGATAAATCAGCATGACTATGTTTACTTTCCAGAATGTTGGTACAAAGGCACAATCATGTGATGCAAATGTGAGAGTGAGTACCAAGTTCTTGACCAAAATGTAAAAACTCTCCTTGTTCCTCATGCTAGTTAGGAAGGAAGTCTCTTACCACTTGAACCTTTTAGATTATTTACTACCTATATTCTATACTTCTTTAAGAGAATGACATTTTAAGGTAAGAAAAATAAGCGATCTTAGGATAGGATGCTTATAAAATCATGACAAAGCCACAAAGGACTCCAGCACCCTATGGACCCACAAAGCTCTCAAGTTCTGTTCTTCCTGAATCCCTGTCTGAGAATACATTATCCACTTTGGGAGAGTAACAATATTTATAGGATTTCTGCATTTCTCTGTTTCTGTACTTCCTGGCATAGACAAAGATCTTAATATGCCTTGGTCATCTACATCAGCCTACTCCTGAAATAGTCCATGGTACTACTTTCCTCTTCATAAAAGCTCAGGGAGCCTATTAGGAGAGAATCCCACTTGCCTTCAGTTAAAGTATTACCCATATTTGCATTTCTTCTCAAATATTGACGTGACTATAGGTTTCATTCCAGGGAGCTGGGAACTACTTCTCAAGTCTAAAATCCCTTCAGGTAAGAAACTGAATGAAAGAAGGCAAAGAAACTCTCCTTCCAGAAACGCAAAGGTCTATAGCACAAAGGTGTTTCCCTTTGTTCCAGTGTTCATTTCTTATTAAGCCTTTGTCAGCTCTTTTGAGAGCAACTATGATGCTGAGGAGAAGAGAAACAACGGGAAGGCCAAGGGCAGAGTGAATGTAAAGAGGGCAGAGATACAGGCCATGTGTGATCTTAAACATAAGCGTCTCTTTCTTCAGTCCTGACACTTGTTCCTGGAGAGAAAGACTACAGCGTCTCTTGTCAAAGATGTTCTAAGACAGGGAGGGTCTGGAGTTACAGTGGTGAGGGAGGTGCAGTCTACATGCTAAGTGGAGACTCCTTGGGAGTGAACAGGCACTAGCAATATAGTGAAGAAAATATGGGATGTTATGGAAAGAAAAAGCTGGACCCTCTGGTGCAATCTTGGGTTCCGTTTCCCTGTGTTTAAGGGGGAAATATAGGATGGCTACCACTGGACCAGGCAGAAAGACTATGGTGCACAATACCGTCTATGAAAGGTATGATCATGTCCCGTCTTCACAGGCACCATATCCTGCCTCTGTCACTCCTCCCAAGTCAGTGAGTGGCCCAACCTACCCCTCCCTCCCTGCCTCTCCCCGCCCCCTCCCTGCAGAACAGTCCCCTGGAGGCCAAGCCCATCTCAGAGGACAGTGGTGAGAGGATGTGGTTTTCACAAAACCTTGCTCACTGGTAACTTTTCAGGGCCCCGAACCACACACCTGCAACCACTCTGTCTCCAGCTCCTCGACCTGTTTCTCCCCACGGCCCCCAACCCCAGCGGCCACAGAGGTTTGGAGAGGCATGTGGGCTCTGTGCAGCGACCTGGCACATCGCAAAAGCAGAGAGAACATAAACCTGGTGCCGACAATTGAGGGCAATAACAGAGTCCACCTTCATAAGAAATAGCCCCCATCCTCCTGGCTTTCAGGGAGAAAAGACCATTTGTAGACAAATTTTATTTTTAAGCCATGCAGGCTTCAATGAAACTTTAAAAATATTCATTGCCACAGACAATGCTACTTTTAAAAAAAATTTCCTGAGCCAATATTTTCTCCTCTATAGACTTTTATAAAGTTATAACTGCCTGTTACCAATTACTAATATAATGAACATACCAGGACTTATTGGTCTAAAACATATTTGCATAGAACCTTTTCTTTCATTTTTTTTTTTTTTGAGTAATTTCTTTCTCCCCCAAATAGCAGGTGCATATTCAGAGTACTAACTGTGCTAAGAAAAAATACAAACTAAAAACTCATGCCTGATTTTAGTCTTTTAGATAGCACTTCTCATTCTGGGCCACAAAAGGTTGCAATTCCTGGTCTCTGCACATCTGGAAGCATTTCCATTGTAGAAGAACCTGCTATGGATTTTTCTTGTCTTATTTTTGGAAATCAGCTTTGTTCTCTAGAATCTTCCCAAAAAAGATTTGGCCTATGACAAATGATCAAAGGATAATATGTGACCTTGGCCGCAGACAGAGAGGAAGTGTGGTCATTTGAGGTGGGCGAATGTGGAGGAAGGAAGGACACTGGCCTCCTAAGCACTGGCCCTGGCTTTGCTGTCCTTCACTTAACCCCCTGCAGACTCATTTCTCCTCTTGTAAATGCAAGAGATGAATTTAATGATCTTCAGGTTATTTCCAAGATTGAGGTTATCTGTTTTGTCTATTGACAAATTCTTTAGGAATTTCTACTACTTGCCAAAACTAATGAGGCAACATGGCCTGTAACCATAAAAACCAAGGTTGGTGGTTTGGGGTTGCACGCTAATTATGAGTCATTACTGGCATCTGGAAATTCAGTCGTCTGCAAGTGTAGCTACCCCATAATACTAGCCTACAACACATAAGAAGTTAGAAGCATGCCTATCAGACCAAGATGAAACTAACACAAGTTCATGGAAGGTTTTCATTCATCTTATTAGCTAATGAGGTTTCCAGAAAGATTACTCATCCAAAATAGCATCTTAAGAGTGGCTATTTATAGTCAATTTTATTAAGGAATATTAAAATAAAATGGTTAGATTAGATACAACAAGATTAATGCCCTGTAAGGCAGTAAACCATAACCTTGGAAATGATCTTTTCTATGAGAAGGGATTCTACAGTTAACAATGTCTAGATTCTAATCTAGTGATACTTAAATAACTAAATAATCCTTCAGTGAATCCTTCTTTAAGTAAAGACATCCATGTGTGTTCTTTATCATGTCCTTTGGCTTTCCAATGATCATCTGAAGACCCCTATACTGGACACTCTTGAATAAAATAATCAATGTCTGAAGTTTCCCAATATACCTGAAACCTATTCATTTCTTCCCCCATTCCTTCCAGCTGCTCATTGGATTGCTAGACAGATCATTACTTCTCAATGTTAATCTAGAGGAAACAGCTCACACTTTATCCATAACCCAAAGAAAACTATTTTTAAAGCTTTTTTTATCACTGTAGCATAACTTACTGACCAACTGGTAAAATCTAATTCTTGTTAATGTCATTTCTATATTTATAGCATATGACATAACATACTTTCTATGTCGAATTATTCTTGTACATGTAGGGGAGGGAAGGGGCATAGTAACAAAGGGGATTTATATCCATGTAAATTAAAAGTAACTCAGGAATAAGCCAAGGGTCTGCATTCACATCTATCACATTCACCCAGTAGGGCTTTTTCTAATAATATTCTCTCTGTAATTTTCTGTTCACTTGCAATTGAACAAGGAGATAATCTCAAATAAAGATTCTAGGATAGTGTTTGTTTCAGAGTAATTTCTGAATTTTCATGATGTCTCTGTGGTGAAATTTTAAACTGTAGTCGTAGACAAAGAAAGCCACAATGATGTAATTTAACATGGTCACTCATGGCTTCCATTACTAAGTTGGGTCAGTGATTTTTAGCTTGTGGGTAGAGATCAAGAACTTGATAAAGATGATAGACACTTTCATCAGTAAGAGACAGTGAGAACATGACACATATATCACTTTGTACTTAATTTGATTTGGAATGACACAAATCATCATGCTTCAGTCCCAGGCATGGATCCTGCTTAAAAATTCACAACTTAGAAAAAAACAGGGGGGAAGGGAGCCTCATGAAAGACAAGCTGTGGGTAAAACACGTGAACCTCACATCCTGTCTCCTGAACCTCTCCTATCATCAGGCCCTACAAGTCACTTCATTTCAGCTGTAGGTACCACTAGGTTGCTGTCTTTAGAAATGGAGAAGCATGCTTATCAAAATGGAAAACCTAATTTAAAACTGTCAACAGAACTGAAGCATAGAGTGAAGGGGGGCAAGTAAAATTGGGGAAGGGATGAGTTCAAGAGATTAAGATGATGATTCATTGGTGACAAGGTAGTGGAGAACCTTGGGGTAGACAACAATGTAAAATATATGTGTGTGTGCAATCAATTAAAAAATAGACTATTTTTGAAAAATGGAAAAACTAAACCCAGTTATTCAGGAATACTATGGCCCTCCACAACCTTGCTGTAGTGACATGCCTAAAATCACTGATTTCAGTCAATGATAGAATAAAAAGTCATGCGCTCCTGGCTCATGTCACTTTCCCTTGCCCCTGATAAGTCAAGCAACCTTAGAACTGGTACTCAGCCTCACTGAGCCTAAAGTTTCTGGTCTGAAGTGAGGATTATTAAGGAGTCAGCCCAAAGCATAACCATAGGAGCCATGATCTCATCAGATCAATTGAGTAGAACCAGGTCCCAACAATGAGAATAGTAACATCAAGTTATGTAGAATGTGTTCTAGAGTGTTTAAAAGCTTAGTAGGATGCTTTTATTTTTCACTCTATACCAAGCCTTGGGTCATAGTGTGAATTAAGAATATATCTTGATATAAATAGACATATACACAGTGGAATTTTATTCAGTCACAAAAAGGAAATCTTGTCATGTATGCTGATACAGGTAATTTTAAAGAGCATAATGCTATGTGACTAAGACAGAGGAAGACAGATACTATATGACCCCCTCCTATGCATAATTTTAAAATAAAATCAAAGCAAAAAATAACAATAAGTTCACAGATATAAAGACAAGTTGGGGGGTGTCAAAAGAGGTGGGTAAATGGATAAAGAAGGTCAACAGGTACAAACTTCCAGTTATAAACTAAGTAAGTTCTGGGACTGTAATATACAGTTTGGTGGCTACAGTAAATAATACTCTATTCTATATTTGAAAGTTACTAAGAGAGTAATTCTTAACTGTCACCAATCCTACTGACTGCCTCAGGAGATAACATTATTTTTCCCTTTAACCAACAAGGCCTATAGGAATTTAACATTACAGGATTTATCCTAGATCCCATTGTTACAGTCACTCTAAAAATAGATTATCTACTCCCCAATGCTTCTTTCATGTCACCTGGAAAAGGCAGTAGCAGTAAGGATTTCAATGGATTACAGTGTCCATTGAATGAGAAAATGCACGAAAATCAGTTGACTCAATTCTTGTCATTATCAGAGTGCTAAAATCTCTACCCTTGTCTATATCTTACCTGATGATGGTACAAATGTACAAGTAAGTGAAGATTAGACTCCAATGCTTTTTAAAGTGTTCTTAGGGTTTGAACCAATGGGTGAGTACAAAATGACAATGGAGAGTCTGGAGATCCTGAGGGATGGCACACACAAATACCTCACAATGGTACACCAAGTAACACTTCCATAGCACATGCACAACTTGCATTGTATCCTTGAAGAGCTTTTTAAAGATGACCTTTGTTAAAAATGCTAATTTGAAACAAAACCTGAAGTCCAAGGTTTATGGCTACACTATTACAAAACTCAAGATATGGAAATAACACAAATGTCCCCAAACAGATATATGGATTAAAAAAAAAGCTGTGGCATATTTTTAATGGAGTATTATTCAGCAATCAAAAAAGACAAACTCATGCCATTCACAACAATGGAAGGAGCTGGAAGGGATTATGTTGGCTGAAATTAGTCAGAAGGAAAAAGATGGTCTCAGTTACATGTAGGATATAGAAAAATCAAATAGGACAAAGGCCAAGAAGTAGTCAAAACTAACAACCTACCATAGAACTGAAGTGCACAGAAAAGGGAGGGGTAGGACACAAAACAGGGGAGGGATGAACACAACAGAAATCAGTAACTATTAACCTGTGATTGGTAGTGGGAGGACGGTGGGTACTACAGATGTTCAATAAATAAGTGAACGAATGAATGAATGATAAAATGACCTATCATATAAATATTAATATGTAACCTTCCAATGTTGCCCCGGGCAGATGTGAAAGCATTGAGCTAGACAACAAAATCCGTGATCTGATCGAGAGGAACCCTTCTCCTCCTGCAACAGCATTCACTCCAGGATCCCCGCCAAGCAACCAATACATAAGTTCTCTGAAGGTAAGAAAACACCTTCTTTCAACTTTTTCTCAATGCACCCTTCAATCATTCGCAAACCAAGAAGAATATGTGGGGACAGTCCCCCAGTCATTTATAGCAACATACTTCCTTGATGGCTGAGAGGATAAAGCAAGCCAATATACAACTTCTTTTACACAATCACTTCCTGTTACCAGAGAAACTGGTCAGCAGGCAGTCCTTTCCAGTATAAAATGTAGCATATCCGGCCCCGTGAGTACAGGAAATAAAGGAGGAAATCAGGCTACTAGCATGTCTATTACAGCGATAACCCTTTGAGGGGGTAGAGAGAGGAAGCAGCCAAATGTACCAAATGTATGTAAACCCATTTAAATTGGGTTACTCAACTCAGCCCAATTAAAGTCCTCATTTCAAAGAACAAAATACGGTTTTCCTGATGAGAGGAGTTGTTTGTCTTTGAATTTCCTCCTGTTGCGGAATGTTTGTCTATGATGCTTCTGACAAGCAAGTGAAAATCAAGGGTAAGCGCCAGCTAGGATTTTGTGGCTGACTTTCTAGAAATGTATCATAAATGACAACAGAGACACTGATGCTTTGTTGTCCCTCTGATTAGAAACCATGCTGACCAACCATTTTCCCAAAACAAAAGTAAGTAGACTGGAACGCAGGGCTGACATGAAAAACAATTATGGAAGTTTTGCTTTGGCCCAGGTTCTTACTTCTATAGCAATACCAGCTCCCTGTTTGAGAATGATACTAAGCACAGAGAAAACTGCAAAAATCAGGAGGACAGATTTATTATGTCGCTGATGAAGTTTGGATTCGCCTAAGCAAGTGTTTCCTTGTGCACCTAATTTGCATTTATAATTTGTATCTTTTTTCTCTTAAATGAGGCCATGGGGTGATATAAGCTTCAAGTCTCAGGACACCTCAATCTGCCTCTGAAATCTCAAAGTCCATGACTTCTAGGGAGTGTTTCAACCTTTGCCGTGGCATATTCCTCTGTCACACAGGTGCACACACACATGCACAGCGGCCTGCTTGTAAACCTGCCTCATTACCTAAACGACATGGTGGATACACCTGTGTCTCTTTCTTTCATTCATTGAATAGTTATTTCTGTTTTCTATCTATGCAGTTTTTTTCTATTTACAAACCCACTTATTTCCCAAAAAACTATTGTTCATTTCTCCAAAGTAGAAATGACTGTTTGATAATGATCAGGCCTGAGAAAGGCAGGCTTCTCTGTTCCTTTCTTCTCTTCTCATCCTCACTCCCCAACCTCCAGCACATACCTGACTCTTACTTAGAATTTCCTTCCTTCAAGGAAATGAATGCTTTTCTCTGATGACTTTGTTCCCAAAAAAAAATTTAATGGTGAAGTTTTATTTTATTTTACAAATTTTTTATTGATCATTTTATTGTTTACATATTCATACATATAGGTATATATACACATACATGTATATATATATGCACATATAAACACATATATATGCAATGATGTAAGACATATACTCACATAAATGTGTGCATATATATGTGTGTATATATATATATATATACATATATACATCATTGTATTCCCTGGGGTTCTCCCTCCACCATATTGGTGAAATTTTAATCCCCTCCACTGTCCTGATCGTCATATTCTCAGTTTATCAGCACCAAAGATGCCTGAGCTCCCTTCCCCATTATGCTGGTCCTGCCTTCTGGATTACTCCTTGGAGGATACAGATCTCCTCTACATCTTCATCACCATTTGATCATTTTTCATACACTCCCCATATCCAGGCAAAGGATAACAGGTTCCTTGCTAGTGGTTTATTTTCCCTTACAAAGTCTGTTAAAGACACGTACAGAGTGTAAGAAGGAACATGGGAAAGATATGAAGTGGTTACTGGGTAGCAGTCACTGGGTAGCAGTGATGACCATGTGGAATTGAAAGCCCTTTCTTAAGAGCAATCCCTACACAGTGTCTCAGTGCCAATATCTTCAATACCTCCATCACCTCTCACCTGAGCAAAACAAGCTCATTATTCTTTCACTTATAAACACAGAGAAGGCCACAACTTCTGTGTTAGGCATGGTGTCCTAACTCATTTTTACATATCAATAGCCAAGCCTACTGAACACGTGTCCAAGATGTTCCATCTTCTTATCCCAGTGCTCAGAACCTCTCTCTTGAGAAAGGCAGTGGTCATTTCACTTCGATATTTGCTTCTTGTCCTCTCATTTACATGTTGACCATCTTCACGAGTTCGGCTTTCCTCAAATGTCTCGCTCCACAGACATCTATAGTTGCGATTCTGCCCTCCCACCTCTTTTTCTCTGATTATCCATTCTCACTCACCCTCCCTGGTTTCTCTTACATCACTTGCCTGTTATACCTATGTTCCCCAAGAATCTATCTATAGCCCTTGGCTCCTGAAACCCCAAGATACACAGCTCCAGATATGTATACTTACAGAGCGTGGAGTTCATTTGACATGCATGTCAAATTCACTCAACATGGCCAACAGTGAATTCAATATCTTTCCTGTAAGAAATGCCTGGCTTTCCACCCCCATCCCTCTACCTCTCCTACAGAGGTTAATGGAATATCATCCACCCAGTCATCTGAATTTGAACAGAGCCAAGATTCCTCCAGGCTACCAAGCTCTACCACCCCAGGGGCACCGTTTATGTGATGTTGGAACCTTTCCTTCACCCTGGACTCTCAGGGGCTCACTCATTCTGTCATCTCACTGTCTGTAGGCTCTGCTCTTTTTCCTTCACTCTAACTAGAGTGCCTCAGTTCTGACACCCATTCCCTTATTATTCACTCCCAGTTGTCTGACTGGCTATTTCTTCTTAGTTTCTTTCACATAAATTCACATTAACCAACATGAATCTTACTGATTTGCAAGGGCCCAGAATGTAAAAGTAGGTTTCTTTACCTTCATCATAAAATTCAGATGTTTTGTTTGGTATATAAAGTCCTCCATAACCCATCATATAAGGCAAACATTACAAAAGGGCTTAACATTTGCTGGACACCTGTCATAAAAGGTAAAGAGGTAAATATTTTAATTCATTTGGTGTCTGCCACACTTAGACATAGCCATTTTATCCTCACTTCCCAGAGGAGGAAACCTACGCTTCATGGAAATTATTTCATGCTTCCTAAATTGACGAAGTTAGAAAAATTTAGTCTCAGGATAGGATGTCATGTTTGTGTATATTTTCCTTAGTCTTACGCTATCTCCTGAATTTTCTTTAGCTCCCTAAAATGTTCCTTGTATTTTACCTCCCCATAATCACTTAACAGACCACATGGTTTTATGTCCTATGCCTTTTCATTTGCTGTTACCCTTAATAGATAAGCTTACCTCCTTCCCCACTGGATGAACTATCTTCTATCATTCAACTATTCAACTATCTTCTCTAGTCCCTCACATCTCTCTGTGCGCCATCCTAAATCTTTATCTTCTTTATACTTCATAGGCTTGGTCATCTTGATTTATATCTAGACACATTTATATCTAGACATGTTTTGACCACCACTCATATGCTTTTGAGGCTGGGGTACAGAATGTCACGTGAAACTAGAAAGGATTACCATGTAAACTTCTCCAGAAGCTACCAGTGTGAAGCAATGTGTCTGACTTTATAGGCTATGGAAAATCTAGATTATAGTCATCTTATCTCTAGAATCTCTCCACATATACTTCTGAAAGTCTTCTGGAGACCATCAAATGCACACTCACACACCCCGTCTCTCATTTCTTGTGGGGAAGCCACCATTGGTCTGGTCTACCCTGGTCTTCAGATGTGACTGACAGTGGATGGCTGCAATGCTGCCTTGCACTGCTGCTTCTAGAGGTCACCCCCCCATTTTCGGGAGCACAGAGGAGGTGCCACTCACTGTGCCAAGCATGTCCCAAACTGGATAGGTCCTAAACAACTGAAGCAATTAAAGTCTGTTATTTTCGCTATTTCTCCCTCCACGGAAGAGATCTTTATTCTTCCCCAACTTCCACTGTACAGATTTCCTCTCCCACAGCCCCCACCCCCACCACCCCGCCACCTCATTCATCCAGTATTTGTCAGAGATACGTAAAACAGTCTTTTCAGTTTTCTATTGTATGGTTATTAGCTGTCATCTATTGAGTGACTAGTCTGAGTCAGAACTTTTCAAAGCATTTCTATATTTTAGATCTTTATCTTTCTATAGATGGGGAAACTGAGGTTCGTGTGGCTCAATAATTTTCTCATGATCCTACAGCTAATTAAGAATTAGACTCGAGTCATTGTCCTAAGCTTTCTGCTTTTATGTCCCCTCACACAAGAGCCATTTGGCTATTGGGTTGGAGCTGGTATAGGGGGCTGTTTCAGAACAAGCCCTCTCTCCTAGGCTTACAGTATTACCTTTGAATCAAGCTACTCTCTATCCAAGAGTAAGTGTTGTAGGACTAACCCTTAGGAAGCTCTCTTCATCCCAAGAGACACCTGGCATACCCCTCTCAAGAGATCTTCAATAGTCGATTCCGTGAACAAACACCTTAGTTTCCAGTCGGAATCTCTGCTGAATTACTATTTACGCAATAGTGCTCTGAAAAAGGAAATCCGACATTCAAAATAAAATGGATAGTTTCACATGCTCACTGAGAGATTGACATAAATGAAAAAGTTACTGGAAAATTCCTTTTTGGGTAAGACAAAGAGCCAATGACAAGGCAGTCTGTGGAGAGCATCTCCGATTTTCCCACTGGATGAAGTAAGCAGAAGGATGGGAAGTAGACGCACTTCCAGGAGAGGAAATGAATTTTTTTATGATTTTATGAGATGGGAAGAGAGTAACTGAATAAATATGATTTAAAGGGCTGAGACATGTCAAGCTCCATTTTTGCTCAATTACCTTTGCCAAGAACAAGAGGGAGAATTACTACAATAGAAAATGGATAGCATGACTCACTACTTGAAGGAAACAGAAACATACTATTGAGGAACATGAGGAAGTTTATCAGTATGAAAGAATGTTTGAAAGATCTGGGAGAGCTTCAGTAGAAAGTTGATGAGCAGGGGACACTGAAAGTCTTATAGGCAAAGCTGGGCGTGGTAGTGTGCGCCTGTAATCCAAGCGCTGGGAGGCAAGAGGCCAGGGATCGCTTGAGTTCCCGGGTTTGAGACTACCCCAGGCAACATAGCGAGACCTGGTTTGGGAAAAGCAGTCAGGCGCAGTGGTGGGCAACTGTAATCCCAGCTACTTGGGAAGCTGAAGCTGGGGATCTCTTGAATCTGCAGGATCAGAACTACCCCGGCAACATAGTGATACCTAGTCTAGTCCAAAAAAAGAAATCTTATAGGCAAAGGAAATAATTGTCTGAGAATAATATTCAGATTCCAAAATGAGTGTTAAATGGAAGTTAAACTAAATCCAGACAAAATCCAACTACTATGAGAATATTAATATAGGAACATTAATTTTTGACCTGGTTACTGTATGTCTTCAAGTATAAAAGAAAATGATAGGAGGCTTGAGATATATTTCTTTGACAAATACATTTCCAGTAAAGCTTGGATAGAAGAATGTAGCTTGGGAGTATAAATGAAATATGTCCAAATATTTAAAAAATCCAGCAGAACTGAATTTAGTAAAAAGTCTTGTCTTACCTCTGCATTTGCTCTTTCCTCCACCAACCCCAGCCTCCTTTTCCTTTCTTTGTTTCTTTCTGAATTTATATAAGTGACAGCACCAGCAATTAGCTTTCAATAACCTGGTAGCAGTTGAGGGAGTATTTCCCAACAATTGGGAGTACATTTTAGATCGGGACATTCTTCCCAAGGTAGAACATAAAAAAAGCACTTTCTTGGGAAAGCACTTTGGATGACTCAGACAGTAAAATGAATTTATGACACTTTGAAAGACTACAAGGAAAAAACATCTTGTAAACTACAGTAACTTGACACATGTTTTCTGTAATCAGTGTTGAGGGGAAAAAACTAGTTTCCATTTTTTATTTCCCTTTTTTAAATACTAAGCTCCCTGCTTTTATCAACATAAGTTTTAGTTTTCAAAGTCTGTTAAACAGTTTGTAATAAGAATGTATAGTGAAAATGTCAAAGCAATTTGTAAGTCTGAAACTTAAAGAATGTCATTTATAATAATAATTATTATTGTTGTTGTTGCTGTTGTTATGAAGATGATATTAGCAGGATTAGCTAAGTTGAGCCTCAACTTTTTCTTTAATGTTTTTCTCATGTAATTATAGGCTGACTCTTTGAATTCCTTTATTTTCTATTTTTAAAATAATGTTGTATTGTGTTAGGACCTGTTTACTTATAGTTAGGAAATGTTCAATAGTTGCCTAGAAAATAGTTGCCCAAGTTCTCAGGCAATAGAGAAGACCTGTCTTAGTTGAGCTGCTGCATCTACGGCTTTCAAAGCTCACACTTTGCAACCTGGTTGAAGTCCTTTCAGTGAGCTTTGTATCCTTCTCTTATCTCTAAGTTCAGCTCTAAGTTTCAAATATTCTGATTGAAAATGTATAATCAAGACTCAAAACCAAACAGATTAAAATTAAAAATTCATGTCTCAAAACTAAACAGATTAGTGGGGGAAGAGGCAAGATGACATTTCCCAAAATATCATCATAGAGTTAAGCTGATCTCATAACCAATCTATGGTCTTGACACATTCTCCCTTCCATTCATTACAGAAGTTTTAAATGGCTTCCACCATGCTGGAATATCAATTCTATGCCCAGCTTGTCCTGTGTATGCTCACTTTGATACATAACAAGATGTATCATCAAGCACCAAAGGAAAATCAACACAAATCTGTTAGCTAAAATTGGACAGAGGCACCAGAAGGAATTCTTCCTTACTCAAAAGTGGTCCTTCCCATTGCTGGATGATTTGTCCCACATTCCACAGAAAGGAGTTAGAGAAAACCAATGATATGGTTTTCCTCTGGAAGATGTAAGAAGTTGGTAGAGGCAATTCCTTTTGCCGCTGAGAAAACAGTACTTCTGGTAGAGCCAGTTCAGGTTTCTGGGTGGTAAGAGGACTACATCAGGAGAAGGGGGACATATTTTTTCTGATCAAAAGAACGTAAGGCATTGTGTAAATTGCAGAGATAAGAAAGAACATTTAGGGTCTCAGGGTTTCTAAGGAACAAGATCTTGAAGTCATATCCATTATCCTTACTTTTGGAACTACTACTCTACCTATATTGTCTTCTCCAAACCTAAAATAAATTCATCAAGGAAATGTGAAACCACTTTAGATATGTCTGTCTTCTTATGCAAAAAGAAGAATAATATGAATCTCTGGGTTAAGGAATTTGTAAACTTGTGACAATGTTCAGGAAGCAAAATATTTGGCTTGGAAGATACCATGAATAATATGGAACACATTCACAAGAGTGTTGTGCAAATGTGTTCTTTATGTTCTTGATCTGTTTAACTTTGTGACAGGATGTGGATCTCTCAGAGGGAACTCCAAAGCCAAGCTGGATTTTGGAATCTAATGCCTCAATAAGTCTTTTTTCTCAAGCAAGCCTTCCCAATTCTAGTTTGGTTAGAAACAATTTCTTTTGTGGGTGTGGGGACAGTACAGGCAAATGCTCACTGATGTCAATGCTTACATCATCTCATTACTAATCAGTTATTAACTATGGATTGAGTACTGCACCAGTAAGTGCTAGAATATATTGGCACTGTCTGCTAAGAGAAATGCATTATAAATGCATTATAAGACTTATTTTGTACTTTTGGGGAGAGTGAGACTTGACCCCAAAAGCATATAAATATCTTTTCCTGTACAATTCTGAGATATATAACCAAAAAATGAAATCAAGTTTTCTTGTTTTCACTTCCTCCAAGAAAAAGATTTCATTTTTAAAGTGAATTTTCTTTTACTATTGTTAACGATTGTTTACGATCTTTTAGAAACTTTTGCAATTTTTCAGGCAAGCATTTTCAGATAGAATACTCCCAATGTACACCCCTTTATATATCACCAGTGTTTCTATTGAGTTCTATTGAAACATGCTGTGTCATTGTTTCTGCATCCTCTATATGACTGTGCTCCTTCCTAAGCTTATAAATTATTATACTTTTTGTTACTGAAGAATTGTACTAATTCTTCTAATTAATTGTAATAATTATAAATTATTATACTTTTTGTTACTGAAGAACTGTACCTAGGTCTATGGATAGGGCGCTAAGATGTATGGCATCAGAAAGCATAGTTTCTACTACCTGAGGTGTTCCAGCTGATCGCTTTGGAAAAATGATGCAGAGAGAATTCCAGCATCCATGGTCCCCTCTAAACTTCACATTTTATTTTCAAAAGGCAGAAAGTATGTGGAAAACATGTCTTCTTTGCTCATCTTTATATTCCAGCACTTGCTGACACAGTACTCAATCTATAGTCAATAATCAATTAATAACCAAATAATCACACAATTGTCTGAAGGTGAAATCAGCATACAAATGAAACCTAAGAGAAAAACAAATGTGTCTTCCTAATGAGTGATCAGGGACTAATGTCCCTGTAAAGAACAGTTTTTAAAGACTCAGATAGAGGATTTCAATTTTTGAAGGGTAGATTTCTCTTTTCTGACTACATGTCATTGGCAGTCAATATTAACCTGAAGCAAGTAAACACTGGTGGGAAAGGGTAAGATTTTGTTTGACTGTGACCTTTCAAGCCAAGATTTATACACTCTTGAAACTTTCCTGGTTTTCTCTAACTCCTCTGTGTGGCATGTGGGAGAAATCATCCAGCGACAGAACAGACCACTTTGAGTAAGGAAGAATTCCTTCTGGTGCCTCTGTCCAATTTTAGCTAACAGATTTGTGTTGATTTTCCTTTGGTGCTTGATGATACATCTTGTTATGTATCAAAGTGAGCATACACAGGACAAGCTGGGCATAGAATTGATATTCCAGCATGGTGGAAGCCATTTAAAACTTCTGTAATGAATGGAAGGGAGAATGTGTCAGGACCATAGACTGGTCATGAGGTCAGCTTAACTCTATGGTGATATTTTGGGAAATGTCATCTTGCTTCTTCCCCCACTAATCTGTTTAGTTTTGAGACATGAATTTTTAATGGAAAGGGTTTTGCATCACACTGGCAAAATGATGTTTCGTCCAAGAATTTTCAACTGTATTGCTCATTGCTCATTCACTCTTCACAAAGGTGAAAGGTCTTTGAGAGGACTAAGCCAGAAGGGTTGACCTCAGGAAGAGGTGTCAGCCACCCATTCCTCCGGCAATGACGTCACACCTCCAAATTTCAACTCGATCCTTATTAACAGCAAGGATGCCTCTCCTAGCAACCTCACAGGGTTGAAGAAGCTCAAACTGAAGCTGATAAAATATTTCAAGCCAAGAACTCATGTGTGCAAAATTAGTATTATCTTTATTTTCTAAACTGAGGCTCAGTATAGGACCCCCATCTTGTCTTTCAGAGACATTTTAAGCCAGTTGACTGAGGGTAATTTCAGTCATTTCAGTGCTTTCTCAAGCAATTTATCTTTTTAAACAGAGTTCCTTCCTCTCTCTTCTCCCCTTAGTGGCCCCTGGAGCAAAGTAACCTGGGTGGAGTAGTGTTGTCAGGGGTAGCAAATAAAAATACAGATGTTCTACTGAGTATAAACTTCAGATAAACAACAAATACTGCATGGGGCTTGCTCACATGAGGAAAAAATATTGTGAATCTAAAATTTAAAGTTGTCTGTATATCCTGGGTTATTTTTAGCAACTTGAGGAAAAACGAAGGCCGCAAAGCTCTGCCATCTTACATGGTCATTAGCACCGGTGTAGTCTATTCCCTGTGATCTTTTCATTGGCCTATATCCTCACGGGCAGTCATGTGAGCTTCCAGTCAATTTGTCTCCTGTCCTCAGGTCCATGTGGTAAAAACTGCATCCTTCTTAGTCTATCTGAAGAATAATGAAACTGTAATATAATCAAGGAAACATTTATTTGGGAATTGGGATCTTGGTCCAGAACCAAGAGGCAGCTCCGAGGTGTGCTCCAACCAGGAAAGGAGATGGGGAATGGAGCAAGGCAGGGACAGTTGAAAGGCTCAGGCAGGAAAGTGCTGTGAGCTAATGTCATTGGTCTTGAAATTTCTGGATTGACTCCTAAGTCCATTTGTCTTTCTATGACTGCTTGCCAAGAGTCGTCAGACAGATGATGACAGTGTAGTCTCCTCATTTCTTCAGACTGCCACAGCAAGTTACCTAGCAGTCTCTGACAGCTTAAGACAAGATTGAGTCTGGTTCAGAGCCAGTTCCACAAACCCGCTAAAGTTCAGCTGAACATTCAAGCATCCGTCTCAGAAAAGCAGGAAAGCTCTGGCTCTGGTTCCACCCACTCTGGGTTTGAGCTGTCTCAGGGCCTCTATACCCAGGTGTACCACAAAACCTGAGCTACGCAGCAATATGGTGTAGGGAAATTCTCATCATGACTGTCATGTCCCAGACTTAACCAGGGAGTGAGGCTGAAGCTGTCTCTGCTTTTGGATGCTTGGTTAGGCAGTACCGAGCTCAGTTGATGACGGATGACTCCCTAGAAGTACAGGAGAAGGCCTCCTTTTCTCAGGATAACTTATAGCAGCCAGATGCTCCTTCCCCCGATTCTTTATTCTCCCTCAGGAACTTCTCTCTGGAGGTTGGGAGGTGGAAGAGGTGAGGAATGGATTACACTGTCTCTTCAGTTGCCCGCCTTCCACAGATTGGGTTTTGGGGTGGGGGGGCTGGGTGAGCATGAGCATTATACGTGTATGTACAGGCACTAAAGTAACTGGTACTAGTTTCAGTTTGAGAAATATGGAAGGAACCCAACAAACCCAAACTACGATGATGGGATTCACATTCTAGTGGGGGGGAGGCAATTAAAAAAGAAGGAAAATACATAGTGCATGATACACAGCGCTATGGGAAAACAGAGGGGAAAGTGGATGCAAAGTGCGGTGATAGGATTCATTGTAAGTAGATAGGTCAGGTAAGAACTCAGAGGAGAGATGACCTCCCCTCCACACAGAGTGGGGATGAGCCATGGGACATCTGTCCTTGACAGTGTGGGACAGAGCAAAAGATGGGAGAAAAGTGGGGAAGAGGTCAGAGAGCATAGACTGGGACCTCACAGGACCTTGTGGGTCACTAGAAGGGGTTCTGCTTTCACTCTGAGTGAGAGAGGAAGCTGTTGAAAGGTCTTAAGCAGAGAAGTGACGTGCAATGACATATTTTAAAGATTCCAGGTGACTCTTGTTTGATAATACACAGGGGAGGTACAAGACCGTAGCAGGGAGATCACCAGATTACTGCGGTCATGCAGGTAAATGATGACAATCAGAAGGAAATGAAACCAAGGAACTCGCGTGACAAACCAAAACAAACCTTGGAATCTGACTGCAGCGCTGAGGCAGCCCAAGCTGGAGGGGGCCCTGTGAACTGTGGTGGTATTCTAGGGCTGCTCTGGAGGTGGGTGTGTGGCATCCATTGAGAAGAGATGAACCTATATCCCTAAATCCCACCCAGTGCTGGGAACCAATGTCCCCTCTATGAAACAAAGATCATACAGTTTAATAAAAGAAAAGATGTGATGGTCAATCCAAAGACACTAAGTATGTTGCCCAAGTTCTCCTATCAAGTGATGGGCCTGAGTTAGACACAGCAGCTCCCAGTCACCAGTGGATGTGCTTTGGAAATGTTTCCATGTAGCCAAAGCCAGGAAGCAAACGTGAAAGTTCCTATTTTTGCAAAATTTATTACAAAAGACACATTTCTTCTGCCTCCTATTGTACTCACTCTCCAGAGGCCTAAGATAATGGGCTGTTCTCCTTTGTGAACAGGTCTTCCTGCCACCCACAAAATGTTCAGGTAGATGGGATACAGAAAGTGAAGCATCAAGGATGATGGCTCCACGGCATTCAGTATGGAGAATGAAAGTTGTCTCTGATGAGGAGGAGGGAGAGAAGTCTCAGGGGGGGCAACCAGGAAATAGAGATGGCAGGTGGACACTTAATTAATGGAACTAAGTAGTTCATCCTGAGCACCCAAGATGAAGTGATTGTGACATTTAAACATGAGGATGGACACAAGTTGGTTCAGCATTCTGAAGATTTTTTTGATCTTATCTATTAACTGGCACTTCAGTTGCCAGCCTTGCTCATTCAAAATATAATGCACAGATCAATACATATTTTGCCGAAAAGACCACTTTCATCACATAACTCCTTACCTCCAGGTACTTCAGTAGTTTCCTATGATCTATGTAATAGGGGCAAAATTTTTTTCTTTCTTTCTTTTTTTTTTTGAATCAAAAATGTTACTTTTTTTTGTGAGAAGAAAAGTTACAGATAGGTATACATATTACAATAACATAATCACAAAACTATAAACCATGCAAAATAATATATCATTTACTCATACATGTGATTTAAAAGTTTCAAATACCACAGGAATAATAAACATCAAATCCAATATACTGGTTATTATTTCTGGCAAGAAATCTGAAATTGAAGCCTTTACATTTTGATGATCCAAGTCAACATTGGATCATCTTACTCAGATTAACTGGGTTGGTTGGAATTCCTTCTCTCTGTTCTAAGCTGCTTCCCTTAAATATAATATCACCCTCTTATAGCATTTTATTTCACCATTTATCAAAGTCCTCTCCACCCTTCAAGATTCAGGGGAAACTCCAACTCTTGTGGTGATGGTTGTAGATGAAAATGAGCTGGTATCCTCTGATTTCTCACAGTTGTGTGTTCATGTGTGCATACATGTGTGTGTACACTTGTCTCATCAGAAGCAGGGGCCTTTGCTGATTTTCATTCGGCACCTATTCAGGGTGAAATTCATAGTGTTGATGCCTAAGTGACTGACAATTCTTCCCTTTTTTTTGTATTATTTACTGCAAGGATTTGACTCAGGGGTCTTCTCTTTAAGGTCTGCTATTTTTATCTCAGCTCTTACATGCATTATCCTTGATACAATTATTATCTCCACATGACAAATGTGGAAATAGAGCCTCAGTGGCCATAGCCTCTTGCCCAGAGTCACACGTTATCAATCGCTGGATACTTTCTCCTAGCTAGAGAGCACATCCACACCAATGGTCATGCAAATAGATTCAGGGAGCAAATGCAATTTTTCAACTCCCCATTCTAGGGAGATGAAATGTTTATCTGCCACAGATGCCTCCAATGTACTCAGAGAAACATGATGCCTTCTCTGGGACTAATTTTATAGAAAATGATCATCAGTTCAAATGATAGTTACAGACCAGTGATAGTTCCTTGGACTTTTTCCTTCACTGTATTTCTGTATTATTTTCTTCTATAGAGTATCTTAGTTATTTGAAAAGTGAGCACTCTTCAAAATTACTTTGGCAATATGGAGTGACATGTCTGTTTCTCTGGATTCTTGCAGCTGTTTAGACTTTTTATGAAACAAAGTTTGACTAAAAGCCAGACTCAAGAAGGAAACAGCACATGTGAGGACGTGAAGGTGAGGCAGAGAAGGCATATGTCACAGAAAATATCCAGTCTATTCTTAGGAAATAAGAATATCCAGTTTATTCTTAGGACTTTCCCAAGAATAGGAAATAGACTTAGCAAAAGTTCCTTTTTCTCAAATCCAAGTTGGGGCTCTCCAGAAGAATTATTTATTCATAAACCATATAGCTCTTCAGAGCTAACAGAAAATCTGTTCATTGTTAAACTGCATAGGAAAAGAGGCAAAGGAATTGTCATGGGGGAAAAAAATAAAAGCTCAGTATGTACAGGATTTTCAATCACCTGAAGCCATCACAACATGACATGCTGCAACAACGCCTGTACATCGGTACCCCTGTGCAAGGGAGACCCCAAAATCAACAGCATCAAGTGGGGTGCTACCTGGGAAGAGGATATTCTTTCAAACCATTTCTCTAGGTCAATGTTGATCCATCATTGGGTTATTATTACCAAACACAGGTGACGTGAGTGAAACTGTAAATATGGTAACTATGGGTGTGCGTGAGTGTGCCTATGTATGTGTATATGTGTGTGTGTGTGTGTGTGTTTGGAAGAAAAATATTTTTACAAGGTACGTATTTTCTCTTTCCTAATGAGCAGATTTGAGTGTTAATAAAGTGTGAATCTTCAGGAAATGTCTTACATTCTCTAAAATCAGACCAGATGTGAGTCAGAACTTTCACTTTCAGGGTTCTGAACACTTTGATTCCCACCCATATTTTTGGATATTGCCTTAAGGAAATGTCACTCAATTTCACTCCAGCATACCTTCAAAGGACTAAAGACCACAGAAAGTAAACACACACATACACACACATGCATGCACACACATCCATAATAACTCTCAATCTAGTATGTAGCTGTTTATCAATGGACATATCCAGCACACTGTGTTGACCACATGGGCTGAGCCACAGCACTATGGACACAGGTGAACACACCCACAGGCAGAGAAGCAAGGTCAATGCCAGCAGAGCTCTATTCAAATGGCTATCAGAAGTCACATTAAGTTGGGGGGCAAAGTGGCACCACAACGTTCCCCACATCACCACAGTGGGTGTTGGGGCTCAGGAAGGGCACTTTTCCAAGGGAAAAGGACAACATGTAGTAAGACACACAACTCGTTTCATTAAACATGGGAAACTCAGTTTTCCTGGAATATTGGAATTTGGGGGAGAGGTAGAAGACACAGAAAAAGGGTCACCAAAGCTTGGACACCCCCCCCATACAGTGACCTTTGAAATAATATGAAGTTTATGAGCTGTAGGATTTATTCTCCATAGATGTGGCTATTCTATGCAGAGGTGTAAAGAAAAATATAAGTTAAATGATGGACCACAATTCGTTTCTCTTCTCCTTTCAGTAACATACTCTTTCCTTTCTGTATCCTTGCCTCTTTCACTCCTTCTCCAGCAGGGTTCCTACTTCTTGAGATCCCAGTGTGTCATTTACCTGTACCATCTCCTGCTATTACAGTGCCTTGTAAAGAAACAAGAGTGAATGAGCTAAAGTGAAAATGCTAGTAGTGTCAGATTTATTTTATTTCATTTCCAATGAGTCATGGAGAAAATCTGGATGTGACCCTGAAAAAGACCCTCTTGAACTTGAGAACCAAATTTGAACTTTATCCAACAGAGAAGATTAAATCTGCAAACAATGCCCATTTTCATTGTAAAGAATTATTTTCTCTTTTAGTTCCATAAGAATGAGTAGCACTTATAGAATAATGAATGACTCATCAAGTTCCACACAGACACTGCCAGAAAATCTTGCCTTTGGGGAATCAAGGAACTCCACTGTCCAAATCATCAGTTACCTACTCTGGGAAGTACAATAAAGTTTTGGTAGGTACAGTACAGAGGAAAGATGTGTTTTTGCCCAGACTTTCTGTGGTAACTTCCTCCTGCAGTGAGAGAAACTACCAGTAAAGGAAGAATGACAATTTACATACCATAGCAAGGTTAATCTGCTGTCTTAGTCACAGCCTGCCTACTTGAGACATCCTGGGAAATCCCTATCTGGAAGAGAAGAAAAATTAAAAAGCCACACTTGCTGTGCTCATAGCTTTATTCTGTGTAATTCACAATACACAGTCGTTGCTGTTCCTTTTCAGTGAAAAAGTATTGCTGTTAACCCTTTGTGTGGTCTTCAAAATTGTGTATATTTCGTCTTACCCTAAAAAGAAACCACCAGAGACATTTCTCTCTCTCTTTTTTTTTTCCTGCTTTCCAAGACTCCAGGAAAAACCACTTCCATGGCACACTGTGTACAGGATACAAGTACAGCAAATGCTGCAGAAAGTTCTACAGAGCTTGCAGAGGTAAGAACACATATTCCAGGGGGCAGAACTGACGATAACAAGCGCTGATGCCATTTCTCTTGGTTAATTATTCAGGGATTATTAAGAATAAAAACGACTGGCCAGCTTTCTTGAACTAAGATCTGCTCTATCATTTTAATCACTGTTATTTAACATAGAAAAAGTATCTGGTTGTTGTATTTCCTTTGACCTGTCTAAAGTGTTTCTTTTATCAAGTGAAATTATATCCTTTCCAAATCCCTTTCATTTCCCCCACTTTAGAGTCTCCTTATTTTGCTCTTGTTTTAGACATGTGCTTCAATGTAAGATTTAGAAAGAATCATTTGTTGGCATAGTTATCGCTAGGCGTCATTAAAGCAATAGTCCACAGCTAAGTATTTTTTGTATATACAATACTAAAATCTTTGTTTAATTATAGTTCACTACTGTAATTTCTTCCAACTGAATGAATTAATTTGCTTTTCCAAAGCTTTAAACCTTTCTGACAGGTTTTTTAAAGGATAATCAAGGCATAGGGAAAACTGGTACTCTTTCATTCATTTAGGTATTTAATTTAGCTGTGTCATAACTTGAATACCTTGGATGCCGCCCTGGATGTTACGAGAAAGAAATGTCCAGATAATTTAATTACATTTACACTTAATAGAAAATAACTGATTTGTCAGTTCTGGGCTGACAATAAATCTTTGAGCTTATTGCACTATCAGATGCCTTCATTAGTGACTGAGAAGCAAAGACAAATGACAAACGTTCCTCCAAACTTTGTGTTTGATTTTACTTCATTTGAATATATACCTATGATACAAACCATGGTAAAATGCTGAGTACTCTCCAGAGACACTCCTCAGGACACACATATGGTGTAAGCCATTCCTACTACTGTCTTCTCTCTCTTGTAGATTTAGCATCTAGCTTTTTCATATTTCTAATTATAAAACAAAAATCAGGGGTCAGATATTTTTATTTTATCAGAAAAATTATAAAAGGTCAAGAAACTGCACATTATCTAACTATTCTTAGTCTTGATTCTAGAAAGCAGAATCATACAGATGTCTGCTGGGTAGAAAAAAAAATTTGTCTATAACACAAATTAAAAGGAGATTTTTTAAAAAACAACAAATTCTTGTTCCAAAGCACAGTGTGGAATGGGAGTCCCTTGAAGTTTAGTGTGAATCATAATAACCTGTGAAAGCTATTAAAAATAAAGGTGGGGTAAATAGGTAAGCACAGAGGGTTTTTAGGGCAAAGAGACTATTCTGTAAGAGACAATAACTATAGATATATGTCATTATAGATATGGACAAACTCCTAGAAAGTACACCAAATATGAACCCTAATATAAACTGCTAAATTGGATGACAACATCCACACAGATTATAGTAAATGTTCCACCCTTATGTGGGGGAATGTGTTGGTAATGGGAAGATTGTTGGGGGGAGGGAATATGTGGGGAGTCTTGGAAGCTTCCCTCAATTTTTCAATGAACCTAAAACTGCTCAAAAAAAATTAAGGTTTCTAAAAAGGAAATAGAGGTGCTAAAGCATTTTCTCAGAAATTCCGATTTAGGTTCAGAAATTCTGCCCTATGTTTAGCAAGCTCCCACGTGTCTGTGATGTGCTCTTGTGGTGAGAATCACCAGCCTAGACTCCAGCGTCACTGTGTTTCTGCTTTGCTGAGTTCAGAGCAGATGGAATAGGTCTGGTCTAGCATTTTCCAGCTAAAGGCTATCTAGTAGATAGTCTGTTTTGAACCATCATGAACTCAAACTCATGAAAATCCTAAAAAGAGGGAGGCCCAGTACAAAAGCCAGAGCAGTCATTCTGGCTGACTGATGAAACAAGGTGTCTAAAAACGTGACCTTACTTGTACACTAGTCTCAGTAGGAAGAAGCTAAAGACAGCTGAGAACAACATCGATAAAGATGTAGAATATCCTCAACCCCTAAAATCTTACGACATAGATAAGTGGAGAAGACAGCCACACAGTTTTATAAATCATTTAATTAAAAGGTTCTTGAAATCCCATCGTAATTGCCAAAGAGCATTTCCTGTAAACATTTCTGGCAAAGACCAACGTGTTTTGAAAATATTTCTTAATTGCTGGTGAATTTCTTTAAGCAATTTCATGATCCACAAAACTATTGAGCCGAAATCTGAACAGTGGAGTTAGGGATAACCCTCATCCATGGATTCATTACATTGCTGACGTGACTCAGAGATGACAGAGTAAGGAGACTATTGAGTTAGAAGGAAGTGGCACTTAAATGAGCTTTGTTGGTGGTCGGCTGAGACAGAGGGGAGGCAGTTTCCAGAGTTGCTGGTTTTGATTTAAATGAACAACCCATTCCTGG
>PVHY01006395.1:0-74898 GCA_004024945.1 Uropsilus gracilis | reverse complement strand
TTTTTTTTTGGAACTAGGTCTCCCTACGGGCCCCAGGCGGGCCTCGAACCGCGATCCCTAGCCCTGGCCGCTTCATAGGCTGAAGCTTACAAGCACGAGCCATCGTGCCCGGCGAGAAGCTATTTCTTAGCATAAATAAGAATATTCATATAGAGATTATCAAGAATGGATCCTATGTATAACAATTTTTCTGACATTAAGAGAAAGTATGTTTCTTATCACAGTAATACAAATGTCTTTGTAATAACAGCAAGCATCATTACATATAAATTTAAGTACCAGTGTGTCCATTATTAATATCATACATTCCATTACTACATCAGTATGGACTAGTTAATGGACAAAAAGAACAGATTGTCACATTGAATGTAGAGAGGAAGTTAAAACAAGAATGGAGTGTATATTGGTTTCCACTTGGCTTGAATTTTTGGAGCTAACCTAAGTTTGTCTGAAAATTGAAAACCTATATTTGATATTACTGTTCCCCACCTCATCCACCGCCCCCCCCCAAAAAAAAAACAGACTGACAGAGAATGCTATCACTGGAAGAATGTTATTTAATCAATTGTTCCATGAAAGTAAGGAATATATACATGACCCAGTATCTTAAGAGTGTCTCAAGAGATATAAAAGCCTCGATATTAAAGTATTGATTGTCAAAAAAAGTCTTTATATGAAGATAAACTCTTTAGCATTAAATTTTTTCTAAAATAATTTAATCAAATGCCTCACAACTAGAAATATTTCACATCTTTAATATTTATTGTAACTTTTACTTTTTCATTACTTTCCTATAGATAGGGAGGGATGAATTTTGAAAACACTTTACATATTTTCCACTAAATGTGTGGTTTGGCATTTTAAGAAGTCATTGGTAGAAGAGAGACATAGAGACCTTCAAAGTAAATAAAGCAAAATATGACAAATTTGGTTGTGACTTATGTGGTGACAAGGTCCACAAGACACTGGACCAGATAGATGCACTTTAACATCATTCACTTATTCTTGAGCCTTAATTTTTAACGTTAGCCTTTCTTCTACTCTGACTTTAGTTCAATTAAGGATTCAACAACAAAGTTTCAATCTAGTAATTTGTAATGGAATGCTTATCTTTCTGATAAGTTCTTGCCCCTTTTGGGATGACACACCACTGTACTTCTATAATTTAGATAGGTTCAAGAATGACAATAATTTACTCAAACTCAGGAGCGAGTCATACTTTTGGTAAACAACAACACAGCAACATACAAGCGAGATTAGTTCTTTCCACACTGATCTGCTACTTTCACGCTATCATGGCAGTGTAAACAGCAGAGCAATAACCAGTAATAGATAACCCTATAATAAAGAGAAAATAATGAAAAAGAAACTATTAACCCTATAATAATGAGAAAATAATGAAAAAGAAAGTAATGAAAAAGAAACCTGACTTACATTCCAATTCTACTCCATTACATGTGTTGCACCTGAGAAGTCCTTAGTTTTCTTTCTTTACATATACTGAAAAAACATATATCAGAAATGTAAACTGCCTCCTGACCTATGTTTGTTATTCATCATTAACTCATTCTTAGTATGAGAAACAATCAGAAATCCAAGTTCACAATCTTGTAAAGATTTTCTTCTAATCATCACTTATCTTCCTGGTATGCAGGTTTGGAAAATAGAAATCCTAACTGAGACATATACATTTATGAAAATGATGTCAGTTACAGAACTATAGCTATCATATTGAATAATTAGGTAACCCTTCTGATGAAACACCTATAAATTCTGGATTATTGTTTTTAAAAATACTCAGTAATGAGGAAATTGAAATCTTTAGGACAAATGTCAGTGAACTCAAAGGTAAGTTAACCATAAAGTCAAGTTTTACCTTGAGACTATATGACCAGTTATGATCTTTAGCTTTAGATTCCACTTCCTTTTGGGATATTAAATACAGGTGATACATTCTAGATTTCTCCTAAGCCAAAGCACACTTACATTGTTGGCCTCAAAATGAAATAGAAACAGATTATTCAGCAAGTTCTTGATCCCACCTCTTATGTAGAAGAGAAAAATTTGCCAGTTTCAGACACTTGTTCAGTTGGCAGAGGGGAAGAAAACATAAACTTCCAATGAGATATTTATATGTGCAAAACAAATGGAAAAATCGGAGAAAATGTTTCAAATTATTCTGGATTGTCAAATGCCCCAACTCCTAAAAGTGAGACATATAAAACATCTTGAAGAATAGATAAAACTACTTTACAATCAAGACCGAAATAATTTTGACTAGTAAAATTGTGTGAATATTAACACATAACAGATGCAAGGACTATCAATCTGAAAATTCATAGTTATCAGAAAACCAAGACAAAACAAAAACAACATTTTCAAGTGAGGAAGAAATCAGGGTAACAAGATATGGACTGAGACAGACAAACATGAGGAGCCAGAAACAATTTTTTCAATAGGAAATTCAGGCAAAATGATATTAATTTCAATAAGTAGTCTAAATATAAAATGAAAAAGAATAGTAAGAAGTATATGAGTGATCTAACCATCATATTAATAATATAATGTCTTTAGAGTTTATAGAGCACTAGAAATAATTCATGACAATAAGTTTTTATGTACCGAGGGAAGGTGACTGAGTTATTGCAGTTTCACAAAAATACCTTAAAAAAATGATGGGTATTCAATTGATGTATCCAATTGGTCAGTCAAAAAGTCTAGAATAACTGCTATAAGAAATAAAGGGAGAAAGTTGAAATGACCTGAATTTTAAAATGTAATCAAACAAAGCAATGAAAGTCAAGAAAACAATAAAGTAAAAATGAAGAGGTGAGTATAATGATTAGTGTTAAGTAAAAGTGAAAAGGCATCATCCCACAAACACCAGATTGATAAAATCTTTGAACAAAATTTTTACTTCCTCTTAATTTTATTTAAGTTTAGAATCCAATATCAGTTTAGGTATTGAAAAGCTAACATACATTTGGAACAAATTTGGCATGAGATTCTGCTTTCTCACATGTAAACTTTGGAAATTTAAAAGCAAAACTACAAAATAATGAACTAAAAGTTGAGGTCACTGTTAGCACTGCAGTAGAAACAGACTGTGATGTAAATGAAGATGGGTTTATTATCTTTAAACTGATAATTGTGTTTTTACCTTTATGATTTACACCTACATTATCAATATTATTTTATATCTACGGGTCAAAATGAAAGTGAAAATTCATATGTCAAATAAGAGTTGTAGAGAAGTCAAGGGTTTAAGAAAAAGTCTTAAAAACTACAATCTCTACCTTACATATCCAACATCTTCCAAAATACTATAAATGTCACTATATTATAAATTCAATCCTTCAACCTATGTCAGCCAATCATCCGTTGTTTCTCAGTTGCTATCATGACATTTATACATTTAACTGTCTATATATTTATTAATAGTGACATATTCTGAAAATTCTAAGGTGTATTCTGGAATGTATTTTGATTTCATGAAATGTTTAAACAAATGACTATTTTTGTGTAGCTATAATACAATTTTTATGTAATTTTATTACATATTAATCATTGTCATAATGGACTTTAATTTCCTCTATGAAGTTTTTGATTTGGTGTTGATTATAGAATTAAGATCCAAGAATGGTCTGCTGACTTTCAGTTCAGGTTGCAGAAACATTTTCTCCCTACTCTATGAATTTCAGAAGTCAATGATCAGAATTCTAAGTGTCAAAGAATGTGCTTTATACTTTAAAGATTTTTTTAATTTGCTCTGTTTACACATTGTTTTCTGTAATGTTATTCCTTAGTTTTTCATATATCCCTTGTCTTTCAACTTATGTCTTGAACAATTAAAGATTAGCACTTTATACTGCATCATTCAATATGTAGCGGTTCTCATTTATCTTTATTCTCTTCTGATAGACAAAAAACAAATAAAAACCATTTGTTTTAGTATTTTACTCGAGGCATTTTGGTATATTAAATATATATGTGTGTTTGTGTTAGTATTTTACTAGAGGCATTTTGGTATATTATATATATATATATGTGTGTGTGTATATATAAATATATATATATATACCATATTATATATAGGCATGTAGAAAAACTGAAAGAAAACTGTAGTATACAGCACATCTGATATTGTACCTTTATGTTAATGTGGAACCAGCATAAAATGATTAGTACCTGAAAGTTTTTAAAGCCAGACATTATCTTGTTTTCTTAGTCTTTTATCTAAGCTAAAATGCAGCATTCAAACAAGAACTAACTTTGGATGTCAGTTTTTTTTTGCACACATGTTCCTCTTCATATACTGGATTTTTTAAATAAATTATCCAATTATGTGCTAATTCTTGACTTCCTATTTTGCAAAAGATTCTTAGTACCTCATAAGCAATAATAAAATCTGTTTCCTTAAACTCTGGAAGATATTCAAGGTTCCTGTGTTCTCGTTGGTTACCATTCATGAGAATAGTCATGAAGACATTGTTGCTTATAACTTTTTAATAAACTATTTTAATTATAATTCCGTGTCACTGAAATTATAAAATCTATGTCTTACCACTGTTCAGTGGTTTTAAGTATTACACATTTAAAGGCATCTCTATGTTTTTATTTTAATGCAGGCTTGATTCAAAGCAGAAGTCTTTAAACTGAAATAAACCTGAAACACTTGAACTGTCTCATCATTATATTTGCATTGTCAGTCCTGGGACTCTACAGTGAGGATTTTTCCTTAATTCCCTAATTTCCTTAATTCCCTAATTTCCCTAATTCTCTCTCACCTCATTTTGCTAGTTTTGTGATTTCAAACTTGGCTGTTTGCAATTAAGAGATTGTTTTTATTCACTTATTTGAGTATTCTACTCACTCATTAACTAGTTAAGGTCTTCAAAAATATCACGTTTATCTTTCTCCTTGTATCTTAATTGATCCAAATTAAACTGAGATGTACACTCCGCATTTCAAATGACTACATTTACATCCTTCCAAAGTAGCATCCCACCTTTTCCCTTTTAAAGTTTATAGTTCAGTGTTTGTACAATGGATGCTTCTGGGAACTAGTTTTAAATGTGTCAGTTTTACAAGTTTAACTGCACAGAAAGTAAATTCTTTGGAAGCATCAATGCCACTATTACAGAAAGTAGGTCTAAAAGTACTTTTTTTAAATCACTAAGTACATTAAAACAGAAATATATAAAATTTTACCCAATACAACATGTGGTCTATAGAAGCCAAGTCTAGCTTGTTCTCATTACATAATGGATGCTTGGATTATGATAAACAGATCCTCTAAAATACATGATGAGCCAATAACTAATAGAATAGAATCAATGCACTTAGTGGGGAAGCATAGTAGGAAGATTGAATCACATGTCTTCAGATTCAATACCTCTGTGTCCTATTTTTGTCAACCAAATCAATGTTAAGTCAATAAAAAAGTAAAAAAAAAAAAAAAGAATGAACATAGAAAGAAATTTTAAATTTAAGGGGTTGGAAAAAGGTGGATTTGGAAGTACTTCCAAAGTGAATGAGAAATTAAATAAAAGAAAGCATGAAAGTCTATGGGACTCCCATAGTACAATAGGAGAATTGGCAATACTAGAAAATGAGTGTTAGAAACAACGATAATATGAAATAAATTTATGTATGTCTTAAAATCTGTTAATTTAGACTTTGGGCTTGGGTTTAGAATTCTTTAATAGTTTTCCTTGGACCCATCACAGTGAAAGCAGTATTATTTATAACAGTTCTAGTTAGTTTTTTGTCGCAAAGCTATGTTTTGAGTGAGCAGCAAGATTTTTCAGTCTGGGAGATAACTCAAAACTAAATGTTCTTGGATAAAAACTTCACTTATCAATAGAAAATGATACTGCTTTTTAGCTATTAACAATGTTTTTAAGTGGAAACCTTTACTGAGTAGCTACCCAAAGGTTCTTCTAACTGTATAATGTATTTATTGTTTTAAGTTCACTAATTTCATCTGTGAAGTAAGCAATGTAGAATGCTAAAAATGTAGGGAAAAAATGGAGCAGAGAGACAGAGGCTTTGACCACAAATCGTACTGAGATTTAGCAGTGGCTATAGTTAGCTCTAGAATTATATTCTTCTTTCAATTCTAGGTACTGTAGATTATCATTTTTAAAGATAATATTTTTATTTTGGATAAATTATTATTATTCAATAACATGAGAACACTATACATGATGTAGCCTACCTTAGTGAAAAATTTCCCTAAAAACTGGGATATCTTTATGCTATTAAAAAAAAATTATCTCCTAAGTATCACAAAAAATAAATTCTAAATGTATATAGACTCTTAAGTTTGAAAAGTCTCCTGAATTAAAAATATTAAACACTGAGTTTTCCCCTACATGTAAGGGTGATAAGACTCTAGAGAACAGACCACAAGCCTTATTATCAACAATGAGTTAAAAATAAATGTGTCAAGCTGGGCTTTTGCAAGCATTGTCTTCAAGGTAGTAATTATACTCCTTCATAATTAGAATTGTCACAGGTAGCAAATAAAATATATTAAGTACATATTATTAATTTGTTAGGACTGCTGAACAAAATGACAGAGAATTCAGAGATTAAATAAGAGAAGCATTTTCTCACAGATTGGCATTAGGTGTCTTGAAGGTTTTTTTGTTTTTTTTTGTTTTTTTTTTCCTGAAGTCTTTCCCTTTAGCTGATAGACAGTCATCTTTTTGTTTTTTCACCTGTTTATGTCCAAATTTGCTTTTCGCATAAGAACACAAGTCATTAGTCATATTGTTCCATCTTTATGATCTCATTTTTAATTTATTATTTTTTATTAGGTCCTATTCCACATAGTCACAATATGAAATGTTGGGGTTTAGATCTTCAATATATGAATTTTGGGAACAGAGTTAAGCGCCTAACATATACTAAAATATTATCTATTGGTTATCTGAAATTCAAATGTAAGTAAGTGTCCTGTATTTTATTCAGGCAACTCCTTTTGGAATCCTGAAATTGTTCATCTAATCGAAGCTTCGACCATTTTTAAGTCTATTTTACGAGGTGGGTTTTTTTGTTTTTTGGTTTTTTGGGGTTTTTTTTTGAGACTAGGTCTCGCTGATTTTGCCCATGGAGCCGAGGTTCTCGTTGCCCGGGGTACCACAGACTCAAGCAATCCCTGGCCTCAGCTTCCCAGGTAGCTGGAAGGATTACAGGTGTGCGCCACCACGCCCAGCTATTTTTTTTGGAACTAGGTCTCACTACAGGCCCCAGGCGGGACTCTAACCGCGATTCCTAACCCCTGCCGCTTCATAGGCTGAAGCTTACAGGCACGAGCCACCGTGCCCGGCCTTATTTTATGAGGTGGTTTAAATGGGACAGAAGAAATATTTTATTTTGAAATACACATTCCATTCATGTTGCAGGTAAGAAATCCCCTTTATTTAAAAATGAAATGTCCATTAATTTAGAAGCATGTGCTTTAGTCAGTATCATCTTCTCCTTTAAAATTAATCACATGATGTAAACTGGTAAAATAATACATATTTATTCATCTTTTGCACACTCTTTCATTGATTAAAACAGGAGAATCCCGGAACAGTTTAAAATCTAATCACTGAAGAACTCAAACTAATAGTGTTAGCTACACCCACTTTATCTGATATTATATAATTTAGAATCTTTGACATTTTATTGAAATGACTATTTGAACAAAGAAAGGTTTTTTTGTCAAAACTGTTTTATATCTTTAATAAATTAATGGCTTTGAATTTTCTTTGTAACTGGTTTGTCTCAAAAATCTTAATAAAAGTTCATTGATATTTTACTTAGGTATAACATATATCAGATGCTAGAAATTTTGACCTTCCCTGAGTGATAAATACCAGTACTACTTTTTTACATGAATCTATTATCTAGAAAGAAGAGTTCTCAGTTATTATTTGTATTAGCTTTTAATGCTAATATATTACACAGCATTTTGCAGTCACTATTCTAACAGCTAACCATATTATCCTTCCATTCCACATATATTATCAATTGACAAGATACAGTCAAGTCAATGTTAGTTATAACAAATGAAATAAAAATGCACATATTTTAAAAAAAAGAATTGTATGCAATATATAATTTATTAAATCTATTTTTTTTGCATACAATGAAAAAAGAGCATGGGTAGTAGAACTAGATAATCTGGAGCTCTCCAAACTTGCCACTTAATTGAAACTTTGGACAAAAACACTCTTTTATATTTGAATTCCTTTTTTCAAATGGAAAAAAAATCCATTGTAAATTTAATCTAAGAACACATCATCTAAATACTGAATAATTTAGGTTATTACGATTATAACCACTTCTTATAGGAAGAAAATGTATCATTGCTATACTAGTGGAATAATTTATGTATAATTTTAATTGTCCATAATCTTCCATTAAGTCTAAGATTTCAATATGCTACAGCATTTATCATATTTAAAAATATTACCTTAGGAACTGGCAATTATTGGTCAGAGGGTGTGGCAAGATTACATCAGTGCTATAGTTTTCTGATCACTTGTGAAGCATTTGATTAGTTTTTTCTTTATCTATTAAGCTAATAATTTGCTAATCATTAGCATTGTCTGATGAGTTAGCTAAGGCACTTGTTTTTAATATTGTTGGTATTATAAAGGTGTGTCATACCTAAGACTTATTGCTGGTACTGCATTAAAAAGAGTCTAACCTCAGGCAGAGTCAGAGAATGAATACTAGTATATAGATATATATAGATATATATCTATATAGATATATATCTATATATATAGTATAGATAGATAGAGATATATATCTTTATCTCTATATATAGATATATATAGAGAGATATATATCTATATAGATATATATAGAGAGATAAATATCTCTATCTATCTATATCTATCTATATCTCTATATATCTATCTATATCTCTCTATATATCTCTCTATATAGAGAGACATATATATCTATATATCTATATATGGCTATATCTATCTATTTATCTCTCTATATATATATACATATGTGTGTGTGTGTGTGCAAGGGCCAGATCTGTAGAGTTAAACTTTGCAAAGTCCATATGTTATAAATCCATCTAATAAGGGCTGCCAGATACTTTTTCTAGTGAAGCCTTTCAAGAGTTTAGGAAAAAGTTTTTCTCATGTTTATATCCTAGTAAATGCCTGGTTACCATGAATGTTGTTCTTCTTTAAGACAGTCATAAGAGAACACAGCATGCTGGTAGCCTAAGGAATATACATTTATTTTTTCACAGTTCTGGACGTGGAAAGTCCAAGGACTAGTACAAAAATGTTGGTTTATGATGAGACTTCCTTATGGATGGCTGCTTTCTCACTGTGTTGTTATCATATGGTCTTTCCTTTTTGCATAGGGAAAGAGAGAGAGCGATGTCTTCTTTGCAGGACAATAATCTTGTCAGAATAGAAGCCCAACCTTGTGATGCTAATCTTAATTACCTTCTTAAATTTTCTATTCCCATATATACAGTCAAAGGGTGATTAAAAATTCAATGAGAAATTTGGGACATGGACACAGTTCAGTCATCAACAGCACTGGGTTGCAATCTCCACTGACCATGGAGGATTTATTCATTTCTGTTGTTTCAATCTTTAGAAACAGGAGAACATTTCCACTGGAAGTAAATGGCTCGTAAAAAGGGTTGATGATTCAAGAATGGATGGTGGCTCAGGGAGGAACAAATGATGAATGCAGTTGTGCAGTTGTCCTAACAGACATTTGGTATACACAGAAATGTTTCTGAATAGAAATACATGCCAAATTAGAAGGATGAAGAGTGATCTTGGCGACTGATATAGCATTTAGAAGTTATCTATGGAAAAAGAAACACATTTTGGAATGTCAAAATATACAGATTACATTTAAGCTGATGTGTTCTGCTGACAAGAAAACAAATTTATATTCCCTTTAACTATTCAACAACAGAGTTAACTAATCCTTCCTTCAGTAGCTCATTATGCATTGCCATGAAACAGATAATACAATTTCCACAAGCCTCTTTTAATTTCATGTCAAACAGATTCTTTCAAAGTCATTTAATAAACAAATAGAAAAAGCAAACCTGAAACTTCAAACAATTTGTGTAATCGATTACTTTGAGCCATCTATTACTCTTCCCTCAGAACATATGTACATTACTACCCAGTAGAGGAAATTTTCCAAATTAAGGATTCAATACATTGCACATTAAATTGAAATTAAGGCAGTAGACTATTTTAATATTTAAAACGAAATTAAGACTACATTAAATTATTTCTCATACTGATAATCAACAAGTAATTAAATTAATTAGTTAATTAAAACTGTCACTGCTTGCAAAGACATTGGATTTCTGGCTAAAATAAATATTTAGAAAATGTTCTAATGATGGATTCATAATTCAGTTATGTAAGAGTCCCTAGAGTCCTCAACTTAATTTTATATTTGTTAATGCTCCTCTCTGCAAGTTCTCTTCAAATGCACCTAATTTCTACAGGACACATTCAGATTTTTCTTCAAGGCTAATCTAAAGGGTACTTCTCTCAAGACTTTTTGAACTCCTGAACTCTGAGGCATTTAGAGGTGCCAATTGCTGTGAACTAGAAAATTATAGTACTCCTTTATTTCTATGCCTATTGTCCTTATAAACTCAGTTTTTAATGTCACTTGCCTAAAATAACCTCCAGATCTAGGTAACTTTTTAAATCATGTGAAAATACAAACTATGAAGTAAAAATAAAGTATAAGCATTTTTTATCAGAGAAAATTGCTTTTGAATTTCAATGTATACCACTTACTGATACAGAGATCCTAAATACTGAAATGATTTGCTGTCTCAAAGTTTTAGTCTACATAAGTGAAAGGGATACATTGCAGTTACATATTGTGCTATTGTTTATATTACATGAAATCTTGTTTAAAAAGAAGAAAGAGGAAAAATGAATAAGAATGAGGGCACAAAAGAGTGGAATAACAATAGAACTTTGGAAGCTTGTTTTTCAGATTATTTTTCATTCAGTCCAGTTTTAAATAACTTTTTGTTTTTATTTTTCAGTAGTGCTAATTCTTGCAGAGACTAAGTTTTCTTGTTTTCCTCTGAAGGTTTTTGAAGTTTATTTCAAGAGACAGTTCAATCACTGCCTGAATGTTGCTATCATCTGAAATTTATATGGGCTTACTTTTATACTTGTATACTAAGGCAAATTTGTGGAAAATCTAGGATGTTTACCAGTGTCTAACTTTGACAGGGAACTTTTTTTTTTCTCCATAGTTAATCAAGTTTGTTGTTAGACTTTCTTAGACTAGGTGTAGAGTTCTTATTTTAGAACGTAAAGAGTTTTTCGGAGATTTGGTCTTTCACTTGTCCCTGCTAGATTTCTTGGCACTTAAAGGTTCTTTGACTCAGAATAGTACACAATTCCATTACTCCCAGAAACATATTGATCTTTCATATATCTGCTTTTAATTCTGTAAAAACTGCTTATCAATAAAACTCCTATTATGCCCTGAATTGACAAATCAAGTCCTTATCCAAATTATTACATAAAACCTACAATATGAGTTAAACACTTGTCTGCTTCTTTATCTTCAGTGCCATGCTCCAGGGATTCCATCACCACTGAGCTTTCTATGTAAGCTTTCCTGTTCTTTAATGCTGAAGACAGTTGCCTCAAATACATGTTTAGCTTAAAAGTTCTTAATAACATAGGAACTAGTAGAGAAGCAGTTAAACTTCACTGCAGGTAAATGTTAATACTGTTTTTAGGACTGTTTTATGGAATGAACTTATGGAGCCAGATCTTGTGCAAGAGTTTCATCTTAACATATGCTGATAAATTAGCATACCTCCCATCTCAAATAGTTCCTTCTCTAAAGATTTTCATGACTCATCAAATTTTTTTAATCTAAAAATATCCATTGGTAATTATCAGAACTGGGTGAGGATAGGAAACTCCAACAGAATTTGTTTCCAAAGGTTGAAACCATGAAAAGCATATCAGATAATTCTAGAGAATTACATATCTGAAAAATAATATCTAATCTTTGATCTTCAATATAAAATAATCATGCATTTATATTTCAATTGACATTTGTTGTTGAAATAATTAAATTATAATTCAATTTAAGCATTAAATTAAATTGAACTGTAATTAGTTCTGTTTAGCACAACTGTGCAATTCAATATAATTACTTTGCCCCAGAGTTTTCTTGTCTTCAGTCAACCTACTTATAAACAGTAAAAATAATCGTATGTGACTCTCATCTGTCAAAAATACAGAAGGATTAGTTAAGTGGAATATGCACAAGAAATGAACTGGTGGTGGTCATAAATTGGTCATGTCCCAGAAGACAGGGAAACTAAAGGAAGAGGTGCAACATTCTAGACTAGTGAATGGTAGTCCTAATAAGCAAGGAAAGTTACTTGTGAAATTTTTCTTAGGTGATACAAGAGAAGTAGGTCTTACATTTTTCTATTATAGTCTTAACATTTTCTACAGAGGACTTAACTGGTCCCTATGGTCTCAAAACACATCACTATCTCAAGAATGTGTCCTTAAGGTATCTTCTATGCAGGGTGACAGGTGGACCATGCAGACCCAAGAACAAAGGGAAGGAACCAAATCCTTCAATCACCAGAGTTTAGTTTGTAATTCAACTAGGTCGCATCCTCTACATGACTTCAACAATTGGCAGATAGTGATATCTATGATAGTTGCTTTCTGGTAATATAGAGGTAACAAAACCCTTGTGGTTAATTTTCCAACAGATATAGGTAGTCAATTTATTATGGTAACCAATTTATGATGTTCATGAGTGTTTGACTGCAAGACCAAGTCACATCGGAGGAAAATAGGGAACCCCAAAGGCAACTAGATCCCAAAAGGTTTGAACCATGAAAGATAGATCAGAAAATAATAATCACCATATAACATAAAATGACAGTATTAAAAAATGATTCCTTCCTACTTTAAAAGTCAGATGTGGATTTTAAAAATTTTACTCATACCTTTATAATCTACTGAGAACACGAGATATCCTGTAGTTATAGTTACTAGATTTTGTTATTATCGAGCATCGTTTACTAAGTAAAAAGTGATATTGCTAAAATTAAATGTACTTCTTCTATGCACATGTTCATATTCATGAAATTACATATTAAAATTGCAGTTATTTTTAACATATTAATAACACCTTAAAAAACTGGTAAACAAAATTCCGTATAATTGTACAATAAAAATATTATACTTTAACCTGGTTCAAAGGGAAAAAAAGTAACTTTGGCCATAAGGTCATAAACAAATCTTGTTTTGTCTTACGAATAATACAGGCAAAAATCTTCAGAATAAATGAATGCCCTCTTCAGTATGGAGGTAATAAACTCTGAAAAAAATAAGTACTGTTAGTTATCAAACAGGACAATGAAAGTCAAATCTGGTTTATGAGTTTGCCCACTTAATGCTCTTGGGAAATTAAAGGATTTATATCTCATATGAAACCCAATAACATTTTAGAAGCATTTTGTAACTTTCTAGGTGAGAAAAAATTATTTTAAATACTCAAGGACAAGCAGCTATGATCATCTTTTTTTAGGATCATTAACTTTTTCTTCCTATAGTATTAAATGTACTTTATCCTTTTCTCAGTGCATCCTTAATGCTACAACCAACGAAAGAAATTTGATGATAACTAAGCTCCAGGCTAAGGATTTGACACTATCATTTAACGTTTTGCTTGAACTGAAGTACACCTATTAACATAGTAAATCCTTATCTTCTACTGTTCATGGTTAATCCGTATTCCATTTTCTCTGGATTTTAAAATATTCCATGAATCCTTGGTAGAGTTGGCATATTTGTTTCAGGTTTTTTAAAATGTGAAAGAAATTGTTTATTGTTTCTGTCAGTTTATGAATATATGATGGTGCTTACAATCACTATGGGCTTTTCCCTCCATTTTCCTATATAACCAGCACTAGTAGTACTACACCCTCCCCATGACTGTGCAGTCCAGTGCATTGTACATGTGCAAATGTGCACAACTGGACCAAGAAGAGAGGAGATAAAGGGGCACAGGGACAACATAGAGCCTGCAAAAGCATGAGAGGAAGAGAGAGCCCAGAGAAAAAGCATGAAGATTATTGGGGGCTGGAGAGGTTATCTTCCTCCTGGCTTCCCTAGACCCCCTTGCCCAGACTCCGGAGCCCTGGTCCTACCCTGCCCTTCCTGGATGTCTGCATAATTGCTAAAACCAATTAAGAACCTACACAGATTGGGGAACCTGATATTTCCCCTAAATTGGCAATGAGGACTGGTTACAATACAATCACACACACATAATCATACAAGCAGGTAGAAAAGAGTTGAAAAGAGTTAAATATATAGCGTAGTATCCCACAATCATCCTATATATTCAAACTTATACAGTTACACACATATATCAGCAGGAAAAGATATATTAGAAATGTGAAATATTTTTTAGCTATGGATATATGTGATAAATCTATATATAACCACATATGTAATCTATAATATGTATTACCAAATATTTATATATGTACTATATGCTCACCTGTTTCCAATCTTTTTTCTGCTAATTTTGCAACAAATTAGAAATAAAAATCTATATCTCATTTAACATCAGAAATATCATATTTACATATCTATTGAATCTGGAGGTTAAAATACTTTATTCAGAAAAAGACATGCATGAGATTGTGTACTTTTCACCCATTTACAGTAGATAACATATCATAATTATAAAAATAAATGGCCTCATGGACTGCAATGTCTGTATGTGAACCATAATTTTTCATTTCTTAGAAAGTAATTTGTTTTCTTTTATAATTTGTACATTTTATGTTTTAAAATGGGATGATATCCTTTCAAGTTCTACTGGCAGTGATTTGCAATATACTATAGAACAACAAAAATAACGAGTCATTATTTGCACACCTGAAACTAATACGTGTCAATTACAGCACAATTAAAAAATAATAGAACGCTAAATTATTATTCAAACACGGCTATTATGATTACATCTGAATTTAGGGATTGGTATTTGTTGTTTTTTCGTATTCTATATGGTTGTTGGGTATTTCCCCACCATTAAAACAGGCATACAGCAGGGACTAAAGTGTTCTTAACTGAGTTGTAGTGGCAGGTGTGATAAGTAAAATAATGGCTTCTACGGTCCCTGCATCCTAATCCCTGCAACCTGTGACGATGTATTATTACATGATAAAGAACTAAGCAGCAGATGGAATTGAGTTAGGTCATCAGCTGACCTGGAGGCGGGAGAAATTACCAGAGTGATCCCAAAGTAGTTGTAAGAGTTTTATAAGTAAGCGAGAAAGTGTGCTGTCTGTGGAGCTGCCTCCGGAAGATTCAAGAAAAAGGCCTCCTTCCAGAACACCCAGAAACAAGTACAAGTCACCACAGCATTGATTTCAACCCCAGTGATGCTCATTTTGGACTTCTGATCTCCTGCACAGTAAGATAGAGCTTTTTTAAAATGATTTTTTAAAATTACTAATTTGTGTTAATTTGTTGCAGTGGTAATAGGAAACTCTGGTAACAGACATTATTGTGTATTCTTAAATTTTTCTCCTGTTTAGGAGAAGTAGAACTGGAAGATCATGAGCTTCTTGGAAAAATGAGTTTTCACCACTTTTGTTTATACGAAAAATATCTAGCAAGATATTAAATTTAGAAATGGTGTCATTATTAAAATTAAACTATATAAATTATTAAATGTTATCAGAAGTTTGTTGCCTTAGATGTCAGTGATAAAAATGAGGATTTCCCTCTAATTGCTTTTACACTATTACAATATTTGACAGGAAAGTGATTAATAAATGTTTCATTTTAAGGATATGATAGGATAAACTGTTTTTTATGGCCACTTTTAAGAAAAAAAAAAAATTTTAACGTTATGTCTTGGGCTCTTTAATTACACCATACTCAGAAATCATATTTCTTTATTAGTGGTATTCTGGAGTTGTAGGAAATAGTTTCATGGATTGTTTTTCGTGGTTTCCAGTTAGATTTCTTTGTCTTCTAATGATAGGAATGATAGCTAGGGGGGAGGGGTGACTTATGTTGACGCCTTGGATTCTACTTAGCATTTGCCTTTGCAGAACATGATAGTGCAGCTAAGATTGTACTTAACACCAGGTAAGGCGTTAACATTTGTTTAAATTTTCATAGTTAAAATACTAGAGTTCTTTTTTTTAGAGATAATTAAAAGATTGATGTAATTCACTGGTAAATTTGTGGGTCAGCAAATTTGGCAAAGTAGGGGGAACTTTATTGATCAGAGACTGTATTGAGGTATGGTATAGTATGAGTACTGCTAAATGCACACCTCTTCAGAATTCAGTTAAGTTGTCAGTCTGAAAACAACTATGTGACTAGCACAGAGATCAAGTTATAGAACCTTATAAACAACTCAGGAACCCACAACTTCTCATTTTAGGTGTTACTCCAACCAGATATCATCACTTTCCTGACTGATGCTATAGATTTATAGATTTGTCATGACTGTTTCTGAAATTAGAACAATGAAAACCATTTCTTACTGCCTTTATTGCCATTTTAGTGAAATTATGTAAGATATTGCTTGTTTTTATAATTAATGGTATTACTACATAGCATGTGCCATGTGTGATTATATCAAACTCCATTTCTTCCCTTGTGCAAGATTGGGTAGTACTTGGCTTTCAGTTGTGTTATAAATATTTCTAGTACAGAACCTTTAGTAATTACCTGACAAGTTATTTATTGAAAGCATATTCCTAGGATTGGAAGTGCTAGTTCACAAAAATAAAGTATTTTTTTAATTTAGTACTTCCATACTGTTTCCCAGTATGGGTATTTACTGCTTCACACATTATAGGAGTGAGATTGGAATACCAGGTGCCCAATGTACTGGCTTAATCCTTTAGTGTTCTGTTGCTGTTGTTGTTTGCTTTTGTCATTGTAATAATCTTTTTTTTTTTGTCATTCTTGTAAGGATTTTATTTTTGTGTGTGTGATTCTAGTATGTGTTTAGAGGTAATGCCTTCTGTTTTTGACACTTATTTGTTTAATGTGGCACACATTAAATAGTTTGCATGTGTGTCTGCCTACCTGTTGTACAAGAATGTATTATACCGTGTTTGATTTATATGTGCTGGACTCCTTTAAAATATTTTAAATCTGAATTCTTTATTATTTATGTGTATTATTACATTTTCTCCCATATAAGGATGTTCTTTTCACATGGTATGTTTCATTTTTGATAAATGAAATGCTTTTCATATATTATAGTCTGTTTTCTTTAGCTAGTGATTTATTTAATATTTAGGTGAGCAAAACAAAACTTTCTTGTATAGTGTAAAAGCTACAACTATGTAATCTTTTCTTTAAACATGACTATTATATGGTCTCAGGACAATATCTGTATAACAAGGTCCTTAACCTTAATCATGTTTACTCTGTAACTGTGGCATTAAATAGGTATATTAGGATATTGGTTGAGAGTTGGTCATTATGCCTATTGCTATGGTCAAGTATAAATGCATCACTTATAAAAATGCTTTATAAATATGAAACAATGACATAATATATGAGATATATATATGAACATAAATATCAAAAATTACTGAAAGAGTTAAGTACTCTTGGATGGGCGATGTGACTCTAGGTTTTTATATCACAAGTCCTTTGGAACTATTTTCTTTTTATGTACAATGAAAACTTTAAGCATTAAATAGGCCCCAGGAACCACTTTTTATTGTTAAAGCACAGTCCAGTTAAAATGTCATGAATTTTTATATTAAATTGTATACCACTGAGACATATAAAATAAAACCTGTAAAAATATCGATAAACACATATACCCTTCTCAGTCTTTAACAAATTAAACATACACAGCCATCCCCCATCACACACAATTCTTATATGTTGACATTCAGAATCATTATTTTTAAAAGAAATTATAAAATCTTCATAGCGTGAAAGTATATGTGTTTGCCTTCTCTATCTTATTTCACTAAGCATAACTTTTAGATCCATCTATGTCAATGCAAATGGCTGGACTTTCTTTTCTTTTTTTTAAATAACTGAGTAGTATTCCATTATGCATACATACTGCTTAGATTGTTTTCAACTCTTGGCTCTTGTTATTTCAAATATTTTTAGCTTTATCAGTTTTTATATGATAGTGTTACTGAGTCTTAACCAAAATGCACAAAAGGCTTTTGCAGTTTTACAGAATTAATACATATTTTATTCTGTCATTTTGTAACCTCCAAGCTCTATCTTACTCTTTACCACCTGACCAAGTCAAGAACAATTCCTAACTACTTAGCATTGATCCATAATTATTTTCTTTTCCATTAGCAATACTCTGGCAGTATCAGTTTAATGGTTAATGCAACCCTTTACCAGAAGGCAAAAGAAAAATATATATATATATGGAGTTAATATTTGTAAAGACACCTGGAGAACTATATTTGAAATACTGAAGCCAATTATTAATTTTTAATATAGTTGAAACTTGTGTCAATTGCTAAAATTTTGATTTTAAGCATTTCTGGTAAATAGGGAATGGACATCTCCTTTCACCAAAGAAATTATTGAATTGCTTTTGAACAAGATTTAGAAAGTAACTGTTAAATAAAAAATACTCTAGACTTCCAACTTTCAGTATATTGGTAAGAATTATATCTCTTTATAACAGTTGAAGTTTCTGGTACTACCCCAAACCAGTTTACTTCAATTTCCCATAATAGTCAATAAATATCCTTATGGATAATGCAATTATCTATTATTTTGGACTATTATAGTGCTTGGTGTATACTAAGCTAACAACTTGAACCAGTTTATTTGTCAGACCTCCACCATGGTTTTTAAAGATTTTTTTTTTAGTGACAGCACAAACTGAGGGGTGCTAATTATGAGCTCACAAGTATTTTAGTATTTTCAATATTTCTTCAACTACCCTAGCATTTATGGTGGCATACATGTTTTTTAAAGAAACCAACTGTATTCTAATTTGACTGTAACTTCTGTAAAGACAGGAAGCAATGTTGACCAGTATAGCCGCAGTATTTGACTATTCCCAGCAGTAACAGTTTTAGCATGGCTTAGGGGAATTTTACCTGTATATCTTTTAGAGTCTCATATCTCAATGTTCAATAACATGTCTTGCTCCAGGAACAAAGTTAAAATATAGGAGATAAAAGACATCACTCAGCTCTAATTTACAAATGTATGAACTTTAGATAATCATATACCAATAATATGAAGTCCATGTGATTTGGACTTTCAGGAGACACACCACTAAGAACATTTTGTTTTTCAAATAGAATTTGAATGTATATTTATCATGAACTAATATATATTTATCAGAACTAATATTTAATTCCATGAATTAAATCTGGGAAACTTAAGAGTTAGTGGATTGTCATGAACAAGGGACAGCATGGCTATTAAATTGACTGTTTCCATGAAAATGGGAAGCGAGAAATCTCTGGGACCTGGAAATTTGTACAGGATTAGTAAAACAGCATAAAGTTGAGTAAGTGTAGGCTGATTTGTCCCCCAAGGGCTAATAAAGCCAAAATCCACAGATGACATCCATAGAAATAAATGGGTTTGGTATTTGAAAGGTAAAGACTTTTGGGAAACAGATATTGGATTCTTGAAGCGGATACCTAAATGCACAATATGTTGGCCCTACTCCAGAACCATTGAAGTGGAGTAGAAATGGTTACACGATTCTTTAGGCAAGGAAAGTCTGAAATACACTCCCAGTATTCCAAATCTCTTTCAGTTATCATGGGAATTGGATGGTTCCAAATATTTCAGGAGTCCATGCCTCAGAGAAATAAATACTAACCCAACTGCCATGAAATTGTGGGGATTATGAATTCCATGGCGGGAGATTCAAAGTCATCAGGAGCCAAGTTGGAGAATTGTTCAGAGATATAATGTGCCTCCTGTTCAATAAGATCAGAAAAATACACCAGCCAGTGATTTTGATGAAGATAAAACCCAATTCTCAATAGCAGGTAGAAAATGTTAGATTTTAGTAAAGTCTAGAGAGACTAATATACAAACCATAACACTCCCCAATTTCAGTATATAAAGAGTAGTATACTGGAATTAGTTCAAACCAGCTGATTAGTGTTGAGCAGGGTATTCCCAACTCTACCTCTGTGATGTCAGGTTGAATGCTAGAAAATGGTGAGAGCATTTATACCACAAGTACGGAAATGACAGATCAGGGTCTTTCGCCCTCCAGACAACTGACTTTTAACATTTATCAGCACAATATAGATGATCCATAAGCCTCACGTTTAGATTACTCTGGTAAAAGAGAAAATAGTATAAATCATCAAATGCTGCCTTGAATTGCAAGAATTGATTTTCAGCTTTGTAAAAAATAACTTGAAGGCTAAATAAACTTCATTTATTAAAAGATCATTGGTTTTGTGTTTATCTGCTAAGGTAGATTAAATTTACAAAAATATATTAAAAATTTACAATTTTAATATTTAAATTATCATTGCTGTTTATTCATTCAGTTATCAGAATTCTAGACAATAGCATGCCCCATTGCTATTCATTTTGTCTGTAGTTACCCAGGTATCTGTTTTCCATGCTGAGAAATCTTTCAGCAGCAGCAACCTTTGTGTTAAACATGTTGAGTTTGCCATCCAAATGGTAGAATACAGTAGTGATGGTTAATATATGGCTTGTTCTCCATTGTACTAAAATACTGTGCTTCCAAAAATATTAGTGCTTTCATCGAAATCAGCAAGACTACAAAAAAAAATCCAATTTATAGAATGACACCAAAGGTCCTTACGAGTTGGCTCAATTACTAGCTTTTCATATAGGTTTCTAGGGAAAGCAAACCCAAGCCTATGGTAAAACCTGAAGTTTTATTAAAGTATTTTAGTGTTTGTATCATCTTGTATCTTTTCCTTGGGGGTGGTCTGAACAGTTTGTATTAGTCTGGGAAACATAGACAAATTAATGCCTGTGTTTTGGGTTGATGATGCCCTCTAAAATGTTATTTGCTTATCAATCTACCTGTCAGCTCACGCTGAATTATTTTTTAAACAACCTTTTATGGTTTACTCATGTTAAAGTATTGCTTTGAATTATATTTTTATATACATTTGCATCAAAATGTTTCTTTTATTTCTAATGTTGCCTTCAGTTCTTGTAATTAATACACACACACAGGTTTAGTGGAAGTATGAAACTAATTTTGCTTTTCCTTTCATTGTTTTTGTGCCACTAGGGTACAGTGGAGCCTATAGGGAATACTAATAGGTTCGTGGAGTAGATCAATGATGAAAGAAGTAATGCAATAATTATATTATATATTTCCAAAGTATTTTACAATTTAAATGATCCTAATAATCAAAGGAAACAAATTAGGTAAACTAGCAATCAGGAAATCTGTAAGTGAGGAATGCACATACACAAAGTGTAGTATCACTGTTATGAATAAACATAAAATTAAACCAGTCTTTCAATATCAAAATTCAAAACTTTTGAATTTTGTGGCAATAGTGAACATATTTGAGGTAGCATTGATTTGCAACACTGTTGATGATTTACAGTTATAAGTTTGCACCATTTCTGGTGAATGTCACTCTGCTACACTCACCACCAAGGGACCCATAGTCTTCCACCATAGTCCATCGGGACAAGCAGCCAATTTCCAAATTGAAGTTACTAAAAATATATGGAAACTTTCTGGCAGGTTTCCTGGTCAGTATCAGTCAAGATGAATGATTTATGCAATATTTCAATATTTTGTTCTTCAGTAAAAGCATAACAGATCAATAAAACAGGCTGTTTTATAAAAACATAAAATACTTTTATAATACTGAAAATTTAAACATTTAGAAACACAGAATTATTACATAATTAGTTATGAAAAACTACTGGGCATCATCGGAATGATGCAACACATATCAACTAAAATTGTTGACCATATACTTAAGTATAATTGGATACCTAAAAACATTAAATATTTAATTTGTCACTTTCCAGAAGGATAGATGTGACAATGATTGTAATATTTACCCTTGTTATGAACTTTCAGATAATTTAACCTTTTTTTATTTTGGAGTTCTTATGCTTTAGATAGTTTTTTACTTTGATAAGCTATTACTTGAAGTAATTATTGAGAGAATTTCAGAAAGCGGTACAAACGCAAGAGATAGTTTTTATAACCCCATTGAAGTTAAAGATAAATGTTTCAGAAGAGCATATTTAGATTTGAAACAGGAATTTTGAACAGAATTTAATGGCTAGGGCTTTAATACTTGCTTTTTTCTTCAAGCCTATTTTCAACTTTAACCTTCTGAAGTATCAGAACTAACATCTTAGTGTATTAAAACAATATGGTTAGGTGGTGATATGTTAAGATCTAAGTTTGAAGTGAATTTCTTACATTTTTTTAAATTAATATGAAAAACAGGCACTCCCCCCCCCCCCAGATTGTAAATAGCAGCAAATGAGTTTTACTTTCTACATGCTTGTTTTTCCCCTTTTTCTGTCAGGACAGAAATATGTTAAATTCACATAAATGGAGGATACCTGCTGTGGAAAATACCTCTTTTGACTTAAAAAGGAGCATTAAAGCTCTTGTCACCTCACAGTAAAATGGCAATAGAAAAAGCAAAATGTGAAGTGCTTAACATATCCATGTTATAAAACTTACCAGTGAGCAAACTTATGCTGCACCTGTGTGTGTGTGTGTGTCTGTGTGTGCACGTGTTTGTGTATGATGGAACAGTGCTTATTTGTGACTACTGTTGCATTCATTCTTATTAGTATAGGCAAATCAAACAATTAACTGTATAAATGTATTCAAAGTCACTTCCTAGGTTTTGGCTCCCTTGAATAGTTTACTACTAACATATGTACATCAAAATTCTTCCTTCAGTAAGTCTAATTCAGAAATTTTCATGAAAGAATCATAGAAGTCATCCTTTATCCTTTGTTGTGTGTTTATTTTTCATGAATATAGATTTATATTCCTGCATCTGTGTGTTCTGATCATTCTCATCACCACTAAAGTCTTGTTTCCATTTATGGTACAGTTGATTCCTTTCACCCATTTTGCCCACAAATCCAGCCCTTCCCCACTCTGGCAACCTCTATCTTTTCATGAAAGGAAACTTCAAGGATTCTCTATTAAGTATAGGACTTGACTACCTCTTTTTAATGCACTATTCTCTGCTTTCAGTACTTAAAAGAATACAGGTTCTGTCTCCTTCAGAATATTTTATTAATACTCTGCTTGTCAAAAATTATAATCACAATGAGGTAATCATTTGTCTCTTTAACTCATCATGTACTACTCAATAAAGAGCAATACATTTAGTGTAGAACATTGTTTTTGATGATGCAAATACATCTAGGAAAAGATTTCTCAACTTGGAACCACTGAATTTTAAACTATAAAATTCTGTGATGTCAGAGGTTTCCTGATTTATAGACTGGCTTGCAGCATTTCTGGCTGTTGAATACACCTGTTAGACTTTGTTGTTGCTGGCTAGATGATAGTAACACCCCCTCTCCAGTTGTGACAACCACAGATGTCCCTAACTAATGCTTAATGTTCCCAGCAACAAAGCAACCACTGATCTGGAAAAATCAGAATTTTATCTAGAATAATTACTGTACTGTGCACAAAGTATGTGTGTGGATGTGTGTATCTTATCACAAATTTGTAGCATAAAGCCAATTGTTTTGATTGAAAACAAATTCATAATGAGGAATTGACCTATTAAGTGACTATCAGTTATAACAGTTGATTCTGAGACTAGATATGTGGTAAAGGGGTACAGAAAGATGCCTTGTCATTCTCTGTTGTGGGTCATCCCAACATAAATGTGCCCTTAGATGTGATACAAAGCAACATAGACATCTGTTAGAGGCACTGCAATATGAACGTAAACAAAATCAGAGACTTCATCACATGCACTCTTTTCTCCAAGGTATGTTTTCATCCCCCAAAATGAAAAGTCCAAATTCCTTTGAATATGTGAGAGAAATTTCTCATTTAACAATGAAAATTGAAGAATGTACCATTTAATAACTACTAGAGGCATATTAAGAATTCTATTGGTGATATGAAAAGAACATGGATTTCAAAGTAGGAAATGTTAACTTAATCTGAACACTTAAGAGTTGTGTAGTATCTGAGAAGTTTTTGTTTAGTGCTTAGTTAGAACTGCTCTCTTCAGTAAAATGGGCAAAATACTGTATAGGATTATTATAAGAAGTAATGCACATATAAAATCAAATTATCTAGAATGATACTTTAAATATTTACCAAGGGATTAATTGAATAATAAAGTGACTGAAGAAATTATAAATTTATAGACAATACATTTTATTTCCTAAACTTTTCCATTACAAAATTGCTTCAAAAAGAAAACAAGGGAGATAAAAAGAAAAGGCAGGGGAAAAACTAGTGTGTTTCTTGGTATTTAAGATAAGAACAGCATTTTAGTGCAGCCAGTATTCTATGAACTGTACCACTTCAAATATTCAGAAGAAAGCCACCTTTTATTCATGTCATGTTCAAAATACTAAACCAATTCCAAGTTGGCAAATATAAAAATAAAACATTTAGTATGCTTTAGTCAATTGCCTCTGAACACTTTACTGGACTTCTTAATGTCTGTGTATGTAACACCCTCTAACTACCGATAGTGTTCACATAAAAACTTTAATTTTCGCACTTATTATTTTGTATTGCAGCATGTATTTTAAGGTCTTCAACATGTGGTTGAGAACAGTTTGAAAATTATCATTAAAAAAGTTTTCTAGTTAGGGGAAAAGAGTTTACCTTCCTTTAACATAATCCTATAAAAGTAACAGTTTAGTATTTGATATACACTCAACTACAAGAATATAATACTCAGCTGGTCTTAACTTGTGGATCAAACATTTATAGAGTTCCTTCTAAATAACATTGTTAGATACTAGAGTTACGCCATAAAAAGCGTAGAGCTCAACTGCCAGGAGATGCAGACTAGTGTAAAGGAGAAAAAAGCAACCAGTTGGAATGTCAGGAGAAGAGCCTATCTGGTTCTGGAAGTGAGGAATGCTAAGGAGAAAGCTAGGAAAGAGAAATTTGGCTTTTACTTTTGTTCTTTAACACCTAAATAAACCATAAGTAAATTTCAGTTTTTTTTTTTTAATTGAGGTTACATTGGTTTACAATACTTGTTATGATTTACAGGTATAGGATTTCCCCATATTGTTGTTACCATACTACTTTTATTGAAGAATTTATCCCAAGGAACTTTCCAGTAAAATAGGAAATGAAAGTTCCTTTTATATATTGAGGTATAGAGATAAATTCCTCACGTGGGCAATTAAAAGCATCCCAACTAATACAGATATGAAAATCTTATTTTAAATATATTTTTAAACATTCCTATTATTTATGTAATCTGGTTATAAAGTTAAATAAATTCAACAAAGGATACCTGACTAAGGGAACAATCTAATATTATATTTTGCTTTCATATGTTATTAGTATATTCCATAGCAATTGAATAAATAGTAAACAAGAAATGTAAATCGAATTTTATTGATATCATTTTTCTTTTGCTGGAGAAGATAAAGAAATTAGTATTAAAGCACCAGTAATTGATGACAACAAAATATAATATGGTAAAATAGAAAAAGCAAACTGAAGGGCTAAGACTGATACAAGAGCAAAAATGTTACCCAATGCAACTAATATCTATGGGGGAAAAAATGTATAGGTAGAGGCTATTTATACTCTTTGACTGGTCAGGAAATACTGCTAGATCTAGTTCAAGGAATGTTTTTTATACATACCAAAAATTAAATAAGTCTTAATGCACACAATTATAAAGATAAGCGTATGTCCACTATTTCATAGGTAGAGGTATGAAAATGTTTCTATTAAACATAAAATTAAAGTGTCCTGGTAAGTTTTAATTTTTTTCTAACTTATGACTAAATATAACCCCGCTGAAAAATTATTATGAACTTAAAATGTTTTACAAACCAAATACATGACTTTTGTAAATGTGTACTCTATGTCTTTTCTTGGAACACGAGGGTTACCTTAAATTTTATTCCTGGATCTATTGTTTTGAGGCTCAGATGTATTTCATTGTATCATTCATGATGGGTTATTGACTGGAAAAAAAAAAAAAACCCTAAAAGATTAATTTACTTCAATTAATGACTACAATAAACATAGAAAAATATTTTTCATCTATATAGTTAACAAAACTTTTTTTTCTAATTTTGTTCCTTTCCCACCAAAATGCATTTTCAGAATTTCAGTTTTCTCTTTTTCGTTTTATTTACTTTTACTTTTTCAGAAAGTGGAGTGGTCAAGGTCTCTCAAGTCAGACAGATCTAACCTTCATTGTCTTGCCAATGGCAGGGATCTTGAATTTGGACTATTACATAGCCAAAACCTCAGTTTCTTGTGTGATAATAGATTAGATGATAAAATTATTAGGTTGTTCATTAAGTTTAAATTGTCATTCTATTCTAGCATAGTTATTTATAAGAAAACTTTCTTTTATCTTATATATAACAGAACCTATATAAATATATAACAGTTATATATAATCAAACTTTAGTTGATAGATCTATCCACAGAACTCATATTTTTCTTTCTTTTTGGTTGTTTGTAGAGAAGTCTTCTGCAGACTGGCATTCTTTTTCCTTATTTTCAGAATTAACATATCCAAAATTAGTGTGCTGAATGAATCCTCCCACTTCTTCCCTCCTTCCAGAGTATATCCTCCATTTCTTTCTCTGCCAGTACCTTATTTTTTTATTTTCTTTTTTTCTACAGCTTTCTGAGGCAATATGATAAGACAGTTTTATTATTCCTTCTGCACAGGCTATTTAATCTGTTGTCAATGTTACCTCTAAAATATGCTTCCAACTTTTCCTTGATGTCATTTCTACTACCATTTTTATCCAGGTTCTCATCAACTCACATCCTTTCTCTTTATATCCATGATGAAGCTTAATTAATGAAACAAGGATATAGGCTTATAAGCATGTAACATGTTCTGAGGGTTGAAAATCTAATTAAAAACAATAGTTTAAAATAGCAAGAGTCTCTAGTATGACTAGTTTCAAATTAAATTCTCTTAAGTTGATTTGGCTTGATCTCATGGAATAATTTTTTAACCTTTTACTCAATTCTTTATAAACTTGGTTTCTTTTCTAGTAGATATATTGATAATATTTAAGCTCCCCTTTTCCAAAATCCCCTCTTCTGTCTACATTCTTTTATGATATGCATATGTTTTCCTGGGATACTTACTATTAGCTTTCACCCATTGGTGTATTTTTTCTATGCTCTTCAAACATCCAGGTTTCCATCCTGGTTCTGGTTTTTTCTCCCTCCCTTCCTCCTTTCCTTTCCTCTCCCCCATGTTCCAGGAAATCACTGCTTCACCCGTTACAAAAACTACTATCCCTATGGATGTAATTCCTTAGATTTTAGAATTTTATTATCCCTTTGCACACTATTGAGGACTCACAGAACTTACTTTCAACCTCCTGTTTTGACAGATATTCAGAAATTCTAGACTCAAATGCAAAACTTTAGTGTACCTTTTAATGACTTAAATATGAATTAATGGAGAACAGTTCTATCAGTTAGGCACTTTAACATAAATCTACATCTGTATAGACAGATTTTTTTTTTTTTAAATTCCCACTTAAGGCATTTTTGTTTACCATCATCCTTGGTAGGTTAAGCAAATATTTTGATTTCCATTTTAAAGAATGAAGCAAGTATGAAAATCTTTAGGAAACTTGCCCAGTCTTTTGAAATGCATGATAATGAATTTTCCATTAATTTATCCTGCCTTCTTTATCGTAAAATAAACTACGTAAGTCAACAAATAGTCATTCCAAAAATCATCATTGTTGATTCTTTGTTTTACCTTATTCTAGAATTACCGTATTAAAACTATTGCCTCCTCAGAAAAAAATGTTCACATGCTCTTGACCTACATGAGGATCAGATTTTGTTTTGTTTCTTTTATAATTTTTAATTTAATTTAATTTTTAATTTTTAGTTTAATCATTTGTGATCATTTTTGTTTTCCCTGTCTCATATCCCACTTCATTTATATAATTTTTTGAAGACAGGGACAGGATTTTAAAAATACTTTTCTGAGTCCTCAACTTGATCTACACAGTGCTATTTACTGAAAAGTATAGACTGAATGTTCATGCCCCCTCCAAATACATTTGCTGAAGTCCTAATCCCCAGTGATAATTAAATGTGGAAATAGGTCCTATAAGGAGGTAACAAAGATTAAATGAATCCATAGAGAGGGGGACTATATCTAATAATCAGAATTTGTACCCTGATAAGAGGAGCAGACACCAAGATATACTTCCTCTTCCATATGCAGACACAGTGAATAGGCAGATGATCCTTTACACACTAGGAAGTGATTTTTATTTTTTTTTACAAGAATTTGAATGAAGTAGTGCCTTTATCTTGGATTCTCAATCTTGCTCAGAGCAATATGCAAGTGCATTTCTAATATTTAAGTTATTTAATCAATAGTATTTTATAATAGGAAATGTAAAAAAATCAACAAAATGAACATTTCATAATTAGAAAATTTTGTTGACAGTGTGCAACAGGCAAAGGAAAGTTGGCAGTCAGCAAAACATTGTTTTAAAGTGTATGCCAGAGTTGAACTGATTATTTAAATTAATGTGATTCTGTAGTTCCATTTAAACAAAAATTTCCCAATAGATTAATGGAATATATCATAAATGTGAAAGTTATATAAGCAAGCATATTTAAAACATGAAATAATACAAAGTCTAATTAAAAATGAAAGCTATTATAAGATTTGTCCTATCAAAAGTGAGAAAGAAGAAAGCCATTGGTTACCATAGCATTTCTTTGAAATATATTTAAGAACTAATATAAATTTAAAGAGTGATAAACCCATACAAGATATATCATTAGTTTATACATGGAAAAAATATTTAAAGAGGAAAAAAAATCTCTGATAATTAATTTATATATAGTACAGTTTAAAAATCTACCAAATTTATGGTAACTTTTACAGCAACTCTAATAGACAAATGTATCTGAGTTCGCAAAATTGAAAACTTGCTTGTTTGTTTGTTTGTTTGTTTGTTTGTTTGTTTGTTTATTTATTTATTTATTTATTTATTGAGACTAGGTCTCACTATTTTTGCCTGAGGAACTGTAGGCTGTTGTTGTCTGGGGAACCACAGACGCAAACAATCCCCAGCCTCAGCTTCCCAGGTAGCTGGGATTACAGGCGCGCGCCACCATGCCCAGCTATTTTTTTGGAACTAGGTCTCCTTATGGACCCCAGGGGGGACTTGAACCACTATCCCTAGCCCCGGCAGCTTCATAGGCTGAAGCTTACAGGCACGAGCCACCGTGCCAGGCCTGGAAGCTTGCTTATTGATATTGCTAATCTAAAACAAAGTTATATGCTATAATAAGATTTTCAGATTTCACTGACACCACTTCAAGTTTGTGGGTCAAAATCCACAAAAGACAGAAAACAAAATGTTTGTTCATAGATTCATAGACATCTGCAAATGAAAAAGATTTTCAAGTCATAGAACTCAAATTCTGTATACTGTGGAAGAAATCTACTCCAGTGAGACACACAGACTTGCTTTCACTCCCAAAACCTACCATAAACCTATTTGAAATGCAAGTAAATATGCATATTTGTAACCACAGCTGATGTTTCCAATTATTGTTCCCCCCCCATGCATTAGTTTGCTAAGACTGCCATAACAAAATATCACAGATTGTGTAGATTGAGACAACAGACACTTATTTTCTTAGAAGTTCAAAGACAAGTGATCAAGTCACCTTCAGTTTGTTTTACCTAATGGAGTCTCTTCTCTGTTGTAAATGCCTGCCTTCTCTCTGTGTCCTCATAACATCCTTCCTCAGGGAGCAGAGGTGAGGCAGGGGGAAACTTCTGCTTTTGGTTTGTTTGTTTTGTTTTGTTTTTTCTTATTAGGACTCCAGACCCAAAACTTTAGAACCCCACTGAAAGCAAATCATCCTACTGACCTAACTTTTAAAGTAGGAGAATTGAAGCTGTTAATTGGATGTCAGTTTGGTCTTCTTTGTCTCTTAAAAGAACCTATGTTAAAACCCAAGTCTTCATCAAAGAGGATTCAATTCTGTTTGTGTTTTCTTAAAGGAATCAACTTTGAGATAGCTATCAAAAAGGAGAGTCTAAGCTTTTCAATTGTTACTATAATTTTCAGTAAAAATAATCTTTGATTTAGATGAATGCTTTTTAAAACTTGCACATAAGGATTCTGTGGTAGATGTGAAAAAGAAAACAAACCAATGGGACTGAGAATATATCTTAATGAATTGTTTAAGCTAATTTAAGAACTTATTCCTCCTAAAATTTCACTGCTGTCCTCACCCTAATTCTTCCTTTTGTCACCATGAATGGTGCTCAGAGTTCTAAAAACTTTCTGATTGAAGATTTCTATATAAGCAGGGAAGGTCAGTAATGGATATTTTCACACTTTGGCCAGAAAGAACAGAAAAGAATCTTCAAAGTTTGTAATAAACAGAGCAATCTTCAGGGATCAAAGCAGTCCCTTAGATGCGATGCCAGGTGTCTTTCCCAATCTCACAACTTCCCCAGTCACGTCAGCTACTTAAACTGAGCAGGGAGTCGCTGTTCCTGCTGTCAAAAAGTGTCTAAGAAAAAAAAGGGCACAGCTGCTGCAGGCATATATTGTACCTGCCAATTCCACAAAATGAAAATGAGGGTGATGTGAAGTGTCCACAGGGTATTACATTTTTTTCTTTTTTTTCTCCATACTCCGTGTTCCATTTTTTTCAGTGTGAATACCTTATATTTTTCTCCTTTAATATATTTTCTCTGTGTCCACATCCTCTCTTGTACTAGTGTAGTGTACTAGCATCAGAATCAGAGTCCCATATCAACACCTTTGATATTTCAGTAGAAAAAGAAGCACTGGTAATAATTTCAAGGAAGCACTAATCATCACTTTAATAAAGTGCCCTTTCCTCTATTGCATGAAATGCAAGCAAATAGCAGTCTGTGGGGTAAACTGCTTCAATTTGTTGTAATCTGAAATGGAAAAAGGGTCGTGTCATCTTAAATTGATGAAGCAAAAGGTTTCTACAGTATTTCTACTGAGCTTCTTCATTGAAATTAGTTATTTAATCATATTATATCGTGTGTACAGAAAGTGCTTTCAGTCTCATTTGGAGGAAAGGCTAACTGAACTGATGTTTGGAAATTTAGACTTTTTGAATTCAACTCAATATATAAATGTACTTTATAGATTATTAACTGCTTGTGCTCATTAATTGGCATCTTAAACACATATATCTAAAATGTGGTAACATAAATATCTGTGATCATATACTTCTGAATCATGTACAGATTTAATATTTGCATTCGGTATTATAAGCCAAATTAAGGTTGTAAACTAATTTAAAAAGATAAAAATAAAGATAAGATACTTAGTATAAGGTATAACAGTTACTAATATCACCACCTCTTTTTAAAAATGTTTTATTCATACTTACTATACAAGTTTACTATTCACAGTATAAGTGTATCAATCAGTGACATTTTTTAACTGATTGGATTTTAAAATATACACTATTCTAAAAAAGAAAAAGAAAAAATGTATCAAGAGGAAGTACAGTTTATTTTTTCCAAAGTACACCTAAGGAAAGTACTTTCAACATATACACATGTATATGACCTTGCAGTACAACTATAGGAATGACTAAATAATAATGTATTCTTCCTTAAAAAAAACAAAACAAAACAAAAAAAAAAAAACAGAAAAAAACTTTAAAGGTAATGCATTGGATTTTGATTTTGAAAAATATAAATGAATCCAGTATTTTTTTGTGGGTTAAATATGGTGAAAAATACTCATGTTACATTTGATTGGGAGTTATACTTTCTGTTTTGTCAAGGTGACATGATCTCTGGAGGATAATTTAGAAAATTTCAGGTTGTCAATGAAAATGAAGCATTTTATGCTAAATTTTCTCTTGAATTATAAATCAATTGTTAATGATACAACACAGTTATCGCATATGTTGTAACCCATGGGAATAAAATTACGAAACAAATGTCCATTTGTAGAGAGCTTGCTCCCTCTTCAAATAACAAGATCTGTCTTCCAAAATACATATCTATTCAGAATCACTCAATTACTATTTTAAATAAGGATTCAAGAAAAAAAAACTATTGAAAATATTTCATTTGTCTTTGGTTAAGACACAAAAGTTGTAAGCTGTAAGGGCACATGTGTAGTTGTATTTAAGAAAGAAATGGGGGGAATAAAACAGGGGAGAGAGGTTCAGCAATTTAAGTTATAATTTGCTTTTTTCCATAAGCTTAATAACTCATAAAATTTAATATTTGCATTAATCTTAATACTCATCGAGAGGCAATGAATGTACACATTTCTTTGAAATTCTAAATATTTGTCTGATAAATATCTTAATATTTATTCACTGTTCATGTATATCATTTAATGTTTTATGTAGACACAGTAGTGATAAACACTGATTGCCTCCCAAAGAAGGTAAATAGCAGAAAATATGGTACTAGGATAATTGCAAATTATTATTGTGCATAGTGTCAAATGTATAAGTGATAAAGACAAAGGAAAAATATATTTAGTCAGCATTATTAATGTACTGATTGGGAAAATATGAATGAAATCTCATCTCACACATAGTATACTTATATCCAAGTATACTATGTATGTATATATAGTTAGGGATCTATGCTTACTAGTACAATTTCAATATTTTATGAGCTAAATAAACTTGTTCTCCTTATAGCAGTACCCATTCTAGGGACTACTTCTAAGGTCTCATAAGAATGATTTTCCATATATTTTGCTTAAACAAAGACCAGATCCCTTTTGCTACATTAGCACACCATTTGACCAGGCACATGCCATGGATTCCCTACTGCGACAACTTTTCTGCATCATTGACATTTGCACATCTGTATATTAAAGCATTTTTTCATCCTGTTGATCATTAGCAGCCACTGATATACCCCATCATGATCTAGATTCTTCTCAGAGTTTGAATATTAATTCAATTTAAATTCTCACTAAATTCTGGGACCTCATTATCAGTAAACCTGTCTTGCCATTTAATAATTTATAGGATACTTATAAAAATTGCTGAAAAGTGTACAGAATTATGGTGACAGTCAATTATCTTTAACTCAAACCAACTAAAAAAGAAATCCATGGTGCAAACATTGGTGTAAATGTGTCTTATCAAATATCTGGCATCAGAACCCAAGTTTATTAATATAGAACTTTGGATAAATTAACACTTTTGTGTTTTGATGTTTGCATTTTACCAAAGATTATCATCTAGGAGCAATTTAGTACCCCAGGATACATTTAGCAACTTGTAGAGTCATTTTATTGGTAGGAGTGAACTGTCATCTAATGGTGCAAGTCAGTTTGTATGCTTGCTCTCTTACGTTGAACAAGACAGCCCTGTACAATAAGGAATATCTGGTCCAGAATGTAAAGGGGGCCAGGTTCAGAAAATGACTTAAAATGCTAGCTTCCGGACTACCATAGATGTTTACAATTGAAGTTAAATAGTAAATTCTGTCTTCAAGGTTGTGTATATACAGCTGGCATAGCTCCCTTACCCGTTCCCCTACTTTTCAACGTGTTCATATCTTGCTTTCCTCCTTACATGAGTGCTGTCCATTCAAATAAAGTCTGTAATGTCAATCCTATTCCTGCATTAGGATACTTGGTCATATGCAGTGTCTTCTAGAATCAATATCTACCCTCCCTCCTTTCCAAGATACTTGAGTGACTAGTTCTCTTTCTTCAAGACAGTGTTCAGATGAAACCTTCTTCATACTAAACCCACCATCTCCATAAACACTTGTTTGTGTATACTTCTTAAACTGTTCGGTGTTATTTTATTTTCCATAACACTTAGCCCTTTATAGAGTACTACATTTATATTTTTACTAAGTATTGATTATTCCCTTCTTAGAATGTAAGCTTCAAGTAGGCAAGGATTAATATTTTGTTTTGATTTTTCCATTGATGTATCCACAAACATGGAAAGTGTATGCAGTAGATTTTTAATACGTATTTGTTGAATGTGACTGACTCACTTCATTAAACAGAAAGATGTTTTAATATCTGTTGAATGAATGTAATGCTGAGTGTTTTGCATAGCATGGTCATATAGTAAGCAATAAAGATGATATATAATATGATTACTTACGCAAGATGGCAGATGATGATCAATTGTCTCCATTAGTGTAGGCACAAAAAGAAATGTGCGGGTGCCACTGAAATTGGGAAGGGCCTAGAGATTGCAGCTCATATACTTTAAGTGTGTGTATACCTAACAGTGAAAGATTACTCAATATTTCCATCTTTCTCTTTAGTTGTAAACACCTTCAGGATTGGCAAATGTTTTTCCTTTCTCAGTTTCTATTCAGTGCTACATGCTATACTAAGATTGTATTTTACCAAAAGTCTTGTTTTTGCAAACCAATATTTTAAAGTTACCTAACTTTTGTGCCATTTTCCTTAGGTTCCAATAGCCATTTTTCTTCTGGATACAAACTGTAATGACAGAAATTTCTTCTTCACTTGATTTTAGCCAAAAGGCTGAGAAGCAATGATAGAGAGTATTTCTTTAACTTGTTATGAAGAATCTATAATTCCACATATCATAACTGAGAATTGACTTAGAATATGACACATATTTTATTCCCCTGAGAGTTTGAACAACTGACCTCTCCTGGTTTATTATTACAAATGTTGATCAGTGTTCCCTAACAAATAATTTTCCTTTTCTGGAACCCACTGAAAGTAATAGTACTACTTAAACATTTTAACAACATCAAGTCACTAATTATTTTAACATAACCTTATTCACTTCTAAGTTGTAAAACATTGCCAGAGAAAGTCATGTGAAATGAAGTTCCTTGCTTCTGCTAACATTTCTTCTCCTAACAAGCACTTTTAATCCAGATTTACCACACACTGCTGGCATGAACACATTTTATTGCATAGTATATTAGAAAGTAAATTTTCTAATGATTCTGCAAAGGGCAAATGAATCACAAAATAAAGTAAGTTCCCTATGAACATTTCATTTTGAAGCAAATCCCATAATAGAATCTAAATGATCTCAGGTTGTTCGCCTAATCCTTTAGCCTAATTCTATTCCCTTGGTAGCCAAACAAAATGGATAATTTTACTTATGACTTTCTCTATACTAATTGGTTGCTTCCCCCTTGCCCTTTCTGGTGCTTGAAAATTGAGTCATTGGGAGAAGTAGCAAGTCTTATTTGTACACACACATAATGAGTATTTTGTATTACAAACCCTTGTACTTTACAAACTACATTTACACTCTAAAACCATTGCCTTAAAGTGGCGAGGAATAAGAAATGCCCGTGTGCCTCCTTGATATACTGAAGCCATGGAGCCTTCCAAACTTAGACTTGTCTAAATTAACAATCCCTTCCACGATTCAAATCTAATTTGAATTGTTATGAGCAACCTTAATTGTGCTACCTTTTATACCCAACTAGTAAGTGACTCTTGTTTTCATTATCCACCTCTTGCTGCTGTGAGTAAATTAAGTACTCAACGTAGGGTGATTTGCTCTGTTAAGACAAACAGTGGCATACTGATTAAAATTAAACTGTCAGATTATATTTCATTTATTTCTATTACCATTTTCCAGGGAAGAAAAACCAGAAATTTTTTTCCCGATACTCCCATTAAAACCTTCGTCTTTAGAAGCTAGAAAACAGTACGCTGAACATGGGTTTCTGAGCTATTAAAATTATTTGGAGAATGTAATTTTTGAAAAAAAAATACTTGCTCTCAACTAAGCATAAAGGTTAGTTAAAAATTTATAGTGCCATGAGATTTGGATGAGTGCCCCCATGTTTGTAGAAGTGGGTACATATTGAAATGTCAACATTTATTTTGTTCAGCAGCTCTCAAGCTTTTTATTGTTTGAGGTTCCTACATCAACTAAGCTTTTGTTGCCTGAATACAAGAGTAAAATGTATTTAAATTTATTTGTTAAAACCATTCTTTAAGAATGAGACTCAAAACCCTAAGATGTTAATAAAGTAAAACTAATATATTCCAGATAATTTATCAACATTTTTCATCTCTAAAAGGAAATCTCATTTGCATTCTTCATAGTTCCATTATGATGTCCCATTATAACCTAACCATATGTTGAAAAGAAAAATTATCTAGTAAATCCGAAGAATTAAAAGTACTGGATTATGGTACTTCTTCCAGGTGATTTGCATAGGAGGACATGTCATTATTGTAGACTGTTTTAAATATAAATAATTCATTATTTGGATAAACAATCATCTTTATTACCTACAGAGAGAATATTAAAGTGGTATTTTTCTCCAAATGAAAGTGATATTTTTCTCCAAATGATTTTTTTCTGTAGTAAAGGAAAATTATGTAGATTCATAGTTTCATGTATGCCCTAAAAAGGAAATGCTAAACCTAGACTTCTCAGCAAAGGGCAATAATTGCTTTAGAAATTATCAATGTGTGCTAAAATGTATGAAATATAGATACCAGAAATGCAAGGTTTGTATAAGAATTTCAACAAGTTTAAGCTATAGTTTTTGGGGAAAATACTGTCCTTTAATACAAAAAAGCTTGAAATCTGTTTCAAGAAAACTTTCTTCTATTCTATGTATTAAAATACTTTCATCCTTTCAGCATCCTATTTATGATCATTTAAGCATTAATATTGAATATAATCTATTTATAAATCATTTAAGTCTACAAGTTCACTTCTAAATTAACCTAGATAATGTAGATAACCACAATTGTGGATTTTTGCAAGCCCTTAGCCTGAATTTAGATCTAAACAAATATTGATAACATTTACATTCTAAAATTATAAATTTATATAACAGATAAATATTTTTATCATTGTATTCATATGTGTACTTCTTCCTTAATTTTTGTTACATTTCTATTGTTGAAACTTCACAATAATTATAACCTCTGACTCTTACTCATTTTTTAAGATGTACTAATAAAATGCCATCAAAAATAAACATTATAAAATAAAATCACTTAGGAAAAAAATAAAATATGGTGTATGGTTAGCAGTGACTTTGTAACCGCAGTTTTCCATGCATCTACATTATTCCCTCATCACTAGAAAAATGAAATCATATTAGTTAAGAAAAAAAAACACTTAAGAAAACATTTATTTTCCAGTTTTTAATTGATCCTTTATCAAAAAAATAAAACTTCTTGACTTGTTAATTCAGCCTTCCTTATATCTGCACCTTGAGTTGTTGTGAAATGAGACCACAGCTCATATACTCAAAATATTTTAATGGTAGTTTATTCCCCAGAACACTGTTCAAAAAGCAATCTTTCTTATAATTTTTATATCTGATATTTACTCTTTACATTTGACTTTTCAGATTACCATATAGCATTCTTGCTTTGTTGTAGACATTTAAATGTTTAATAATAAAAGTAAGAGTGGGAATTGTAACAGTCAGCAAGTTTTAAAAGATAAAGACAGAAGCCTTTGAGTCCCAAAGGGCAGTTTGCGACTCACCACAGAATAGAAAATGAAAGACTGAAGTATAGCTTCACTGATTACCTTTACCCAAGTGAGTAACACATGTAATAAAGTATTATTTTCTTATAAACATAAGGGATATGCTTATAAAGATGAACTTGGTGACCATCTTGTCCAATGTTTGTATTGAGCAAGTTATTTAATATCCTTGGGGTAGTATTCGCTTCTGAGAAATGAGGATATTGATATAATTTCATGAGGTCATTAAAAGGATTGAACTGAACAGAACTTACAGTTTAAGTTTTTAAACAATCTGGTTCATGTTAGAGTCAGACGGTCAAACTTTAAACTCAGATTCTGGACATATCAATAATAAGCCATGTTCTTGAGGTAAGTTATTTAAATATTTGGAGTCTCATATTTCTCATATGAATGCTAATGTGTCATCTTCTGTGTTCCTACCCTTTCATCAGTATGTGAAGCGTATTCCTCCAATAATTTGGGGGGAGGAGGCAGGGGCCTTTAGGGAGTGATAAATGCCCTTGTAAAAGAGACCTAGAAAGCTGCCTCATCTCCTTCCGCTATATGCAAACCGAAGATAAGACAGTAGTATACAATCCAGAAAGCAGACTTACCAGGTGCCATATCTGCCAGCACATTAATCCTAAATATCCTGACTTCTTGTAATTTGATAGATTTATATTGTTAAGTCACCTAACATACTGGGTTTTGTAGTAGTTTGAACAATCTAGGACAATTTCATAAAGATTAGATGAGATAGTAACATTAGCTTCCTTTTGTATCTTAATATAGTAACTCATACTGAAGAGTTTAAAATGACTCCCATTCAATGGTTCTTAGAATCTATGAATGAGTTAAATTTGGCCACGGATAACTACATCCCCTGCTCAGAGTCTCATAAAGGATGCAGCATAGATGTTGTAAAGCTCTTTCTTGGCGGATCTTGTCTCTGAACTTGCAGGTCTTTGCAGAATTAATTTATTTGTGGCTATAGTGAAAGCAGGCAGTCAGGAAAATGAGAATCATAACCTGTCATGGCAATCAGGGAATGGGAACCATACCCAGCCTTTGGAGGTTGGCAATTGGGGAGATAGGATCATTCCCAGCCGAGGCAATCAGGAAACGAGAACACCATAACTGGCAAGAAGCAGGTTTATTAGTGCTGGTACTGACGCATCCAATTCATATCCAAAGACTAAGTACCTCTAACAGGAAGTTAAGGGTTTATATACATTTCATATGTACTTATGTTCTCCAGGTGGTCTATCCTTGGTGGCAGTACATGGCCTGACATGATGGAAGATACAATAAGGAACATTTAAGAAACTGGACTACATACCAGTAAACTGAGTCAATAAGTCATTGTTTTTCTAGACCCATAGGCTGTATTTTTTAGTTTACTGTGCTTCGGCCTACTTTACCATGCTTTTACCTGGTCACCATACTTCAGTGTATTGAGTCTTTTTGGTTCTCAGCTGAGGGATCCTTTCATAGACCCTTTCACAACATAGATGCTTACTTCTTCTAGTCTAGAAAAGAATGTCTCTTCAGAAGTTGTCTACACATTTTTTTAAGTATTTACCCAGTTATGTAAATTAAGTCAAAAATTCACTTTTAACACCAAAACAATTTTGAGCCTCAATTATATCTACAAAATACTTCACCCTCACAGTAATGTAATCACTGAGGTAATAACCCATCATATGTATATATTCCACTCAGACTCACCAAAGTGTCTATATACAGTGAAATAGGAATTCTTAGGGGCCAACTTAAACTGTGCCTACTTTTATGAAATTAAACATCTAGCATAGACTCTTAAAAATAGTGAATATGCAGCATATGTTAGCTTTTATCAATGAAAGTATATAGTGTAGTACCTAGTTCATGGTAAGAACTCCCTAAGATTAACTGTTATGGCAGGCTATCAACCACTCAATGATTTAATATAATGTATTTTCCTCATTAAATTACTCAATTTCAACATTTATGTTATCAGTTGTCAAGGTTCAAGCTCCTCCTTGACCAAATAGGAGTTCTGTCCTTTTTCCTTTAATAAGATTCATTATAGCAAGTAGTAGTGATATTCCTAGAACTACAAATCAAATATCTTTAATTTCAAAGGAAATATATTAGTTATTTGAACTACAATTTCTTGAAAAATACAGTCTTGTTGGTTTCACTTGGCCAAAAGAACAAGTTATTTATAGAGAGTTCATGAACATGAGAACAATTAAATATTACCTTTCTCTGATATTTGAAAGATTTGACTATTCAACTGTGTATAGAATGTCAGTGTTCAATGTCTCTGCTCCTTTGGTAATTAAAATCAATATAAAATTTGATATTTAAAATTGAAAAGAGATAATAGATACTTCCTTGACTTGATGGTATTCAAAACCCCACTCAAGGAAATATTTAGGTAAGCGTCATTTGTAAACTGGTCTTCAATTCTCCCTAGTCCAAAACTAGTTTTTTTTTTTTTTCATTTTCTTGTAAACTATGGCATATTCTCCCCCAAAACATTTTATGGACATTGTAATGTTTCAGTGGCACATATTTTAACATTTATTAGTATTGTGTTGGTATTTGAGAGGGGTTACATATTTCACTACTGAGATTTTTCTGGTCATATTTTTCTCTGGAATTTGGGAAGATCTTTTGATTTCCATAGAAATTTGCAATTACACGAGCCTAAATAGCTCTCCACTTAGAGCCACTTTCCAAATATAATTCTTAAAACCACTTTCCAAATATGATTCTAATATAAACTAAAGTTAATTAATATTTGGATCTTATTAAGATCTGAGCTAGATTCCTACACTCCTAAGGAGAATTGCATCAGCTGAATAGTCATTTTAATAAAACCATAAGACTAGAAGGAAATTTATTCTCACTTAAAATTGTACTTTAAATATTATGCTTTGTTACTCATTTTGATTCCCCTACAAAGTGTGCCCCTTTGTACTCAAATGATATTTAAAGGTGACATTTCTTTTTTAGATATAGTAAATACAGGCAAATATTAATTAAAAGCTGACAAAATAGAATCAAAATCAGATGGGAGAGGAACTTAAGATGACAATGCCTTTAAAAACTTTTTCACATCTGGTAAGAGTAATTCGATCTAACATTGAATCAAACATAAATCTGTAAATCACTATTAAAGACCTTTAAGTATTTTATAAATTCATATATGCACAACTCAGTGCCAAAATCAAATCCACTCTATATAAAGTATTAAATAGATCTTTGTGTATATGTTAAACCATAATTTCCGAAGATTTTGTATTTCTGCTCAGTATTTTTATGAAAATTATATTGTCATGAGAATTATGTAAATAAAAGCAGTTTATACTTTAGTTAGATAAAATTAATAGAAAAGAGCAACAATGTATTAGAAAATCATAATTAGTCAAAATTCTAGGAAGTTTATATTTCATATTGAAAAATGCTCCATCTGTTCAGTGACAATTTTTGCCAACTTTAGATCTGCTTTTTGGAAGACTTAACCCTTAATTTAACATCATAGAAATAAGTTGGGTAATCAGGATCTCTTTTCTTTTCAAGTGAATTTATACGTAAGTTGACTGTAATCTAATAAGTGTTTGCATTTGTTCATTCAATATTTATTCCCAGATACTTCAGTGAATTAGCAGTACTGGAGTGTGCCAAGAATAATTTATCCTCTGCTTTCAGTGTACTCTTTGCCTTAACTTTTGAGTCTATAACACAAAAGAGATACAGTTTTTTTGTCCATCCAAGATTTTTTGATCCAATAACTATCAATGTGTTTTAACACATTCATCACCTTATGTATCTGTTGTGTGTATATGTGAGAACATTTAAGTTGTACTTAGCAAATTTCAATCATATATAATAGTGGTATTAACCATAGTTGCCATGCTATACATGAGAATTCATTTAAACTTATTGATTTCTTTAATAGAAAGTTGTTGTCTATGCTATTTCTATATATTATACTTGTAGACATATTAAGATTTATTGTATTTATAGAAATATTCAAATTTTATATTGTAAATTTTGGCAGACTGATTTTCAGTGTATTGGTCTAAGTTATCAATTTGTATTTTGTCATAGAATTGTTTATGATATTTCATTATCCATTCAGATTCATGGGATATGTAATAATATCACATCTTTCACTTCTGATATTGGTAAACTCAGTCCTTTCCCTTTTATTTTAACATGACTAGAGTTATGTTTATTAATATTTTCAAATAATTATTTATCTTCATTGATTTTGTTTTTGTTTTTATTGACTTTTGCTATTATCCTTTAATCGTTTCTAGTTTTGCATTTGTAATAGTTTAAATTGATTTTTAGAACTTCTTTTCTAATATCTGTATTCAGCGCTGTCAATTTCCTTCTAAACCCTACTTCTGCTGTTGCTTCGAATTTTTTTCTGCTCCCGCCAAAATTTTTATATGCTGCATTTTGAAATTTCTTCATTGGCTTGTGTTAGAGAAAGACTAAATATTTGAAGATTTTCAGTTACTTTTGTTGCTCTATAGTTTCATTTCATAATGTCCTCAGAGTAGACATCTCATGACTTATTTCCCCTTTTTTAATTTATTAAGGTGTGTCTTATAATCTAGAATGTGATCTGTCTTGGTGAATATTCCATATAAGTTTGGAAAATGTGTGATCTAGTGTGTGGCATTAGGAGTGTACAATGTCAATATCTAGTATATTGATGTTGCTGTTGAGTTCATCTAGATCCGTATCGATTTTCTGCCTGCTGAATCGATTTGTATTTGAGGACACCATGATCAGTTTCTAGCTGTAAAAGCAGATTCATGCATTTCTTCCTGCACATTTATCAGCTTTGATTTCATATGTTTTGATACTATTATAAAAATCATACAGGCTAAAGTTTGGTTTGTCTCCTTGGAGAATAGACACCTTTATCAACTAAATGCTATTCTTTATCACTGATAGCCATCCTTGCACTGATGTCAGTTTTGTGCAGTCAATATAACCACTTCTTTTAATTAATACTAGCAATATATGTTATTCTCTACCTAACTATTTTTAATTTTATGTTTTATATTTAAATAGGTTTCTTACAAGCTATATAGGTAACTGGGTCTTTTTGTTTTGGTGTGTTTTTGACTCTAACAATCACTTTTACCGACTGCATTTACACCATTCCATTCAAGTGCAAGGTGATTATTAATATTGTGATAATATTTGTATATGTTTAGTTTTTCTTGTTCTTTACATTTGTATTTGTCTCTGAATTTCTCAACATGCATCATAAAATAATTGGGCTTAAAACAATATATACAAAACTGTGTATGCAAACAAACACTTAAACCATTTACAAATTTGACTAATTAACAAGAAAATGCAATATATTTAAAAATCTATTAAAGTGCATGAAGGATTTTCTTAATTGAACTCAAGGGGAATTGAAAGAAAAAATACTTTAGAAGCACTGTTGGTTTTAATAGTACTGACATGTTTGATCTAGAACATTGATTGTAGCCAGCATTGCTTCTCTTTCTTACACAAATGGAAGAAATATGTAGTGAATGAAACTTAAATTGAAGATTAACTATCACCAAAGAATACTTATGTTAGTGAAGCCATGTAAAACTGTAGAACTAGAGGGCATTATAAGTTCAATAACTCACAGAACTATAACTCATATCTTACAGAATTATAAGTTCTATAGTTTAAAATGGGTAAAAAGGGATTCATGGGAGCTAAGTTTTTTACCCAAATTTAAAATCACTTACTGTTGAATTTTTGTTCACATTTTCAGTGTTGTGATTATTCTGATCATTAATGTTAGATTTATACCATAAAATTAAGATCCAGTTCAGTCAGTGGTAAACATACAAATATTTAGAAATATTAAAGTATTTAACATGAGTTCACTTAGGAAAATCACTTAATGATTCCTTTTTGGAGACTACATCTCACTACATCTCATTGCCCATGGAACCACAGACTCACGGTGCCCAGGGTACCACAGACTCAAGCAATCCCCAGCCTCAGCATCCCAGGTAGCTGAGATTACAGGCACGTGCCTCCACACCCAGCTATATTTTTTTTGGAACTAGGTCTCACTATGTGCCCCCTTGAGACTCAAACCGAGATCCCTGGCCCCAGCTGCAGCTTCCTAGACTGCCACTTACAGGCATGCACCACCATGCCCAATCCATCATTCCTTTTCCTGATGAGATTTCCCAGGTGGGAATGGAATTTCCAGTTCACAGATCCTATCAGTGTGAGCTAGGCTCCCTCCCATTTTGTGTGGAGAGGGAAGACACAGAGACAGGGCAGCAGCACACAATGAACCTCACCAGCCAGCCACCCACCAGTGTCTATCCTGACCAGGAAATACAAGATTTTTGAGAAATTAATGGCACAAGAATATCTCAATACTGACTTTTTGCCATTAGAAAGAACAGTGGGAGGAGGATTCAGTAGCTGTTTTCATGGATAAAGTGCAAAGATACAAAGAGCAGGAGTAATTTTCCTTGGATTTGTTAGCTTTTGGTCAGTCTATCAGCTGGAACCCTTGTTTTCAGTCTGAATATTAAAGACAAAGTTCCTGCCATTGATGAGAAAAGCCTAAGTATGCGTGCCCAGGAAGGCACTTTTTCTTTTAAACAAGTACTCTGAAAACTGCTATTACCCAAAGCAAACAATATAGTGCTAGAGGATTCAAGATAAGGTGATTGATTCTGAGGAACAATCTATGCAAAAATTTCCAATATACATAATTTTGTATTTATTTATTTATGTATTTATTTATGTATTTATTTATTTATTTTAAATCTAGGATGGCTTATTGTTTGCATTATATGTGTAGTTAAGTCTAAAAGATAAAACCCTGAGCCCTCTCAATTTCTTAGATTACTTAACAGAGGTGTAAGTAATGATAAATGTCAGTAATATTGATATGAAATATATATATAGATATATAATATGAAATATATTTGACAAGGAGTGAACCTTGTGAAATTCAGGAGTTTGCCTTAGTGAAAGGGAGGGTGGGCAGAAATTAAATGCAAATGTTTTTTAAATATTTGTACATGCCTAGTTTTGATAGTTTTATGATGCTAAAAAAAATTAAGCTGAAACACAATGGTTTTAAAATTACTGTTTCAGTCAAATGAATGTTTGGGGTTCTACAGATCAATGTATTTTATCCCAGTTAGTGGCTTATCTGAAGCACCTTTTTTTTTTTTTTTGTAAATCTTTGTGACTACTCATTTTGTCCCACATTTCAATTGATTTGAACTTATAATGGTTATTTATTTATTTTTTATTTTAATTTATACATATATATATATATATCACATCACTGTGGTCCCTGGGGGTCCCCCACTACCTCCCCTCCCTGGCCACTCAGATGGTCCCCTCCTGCAGTTGTGTTCTTTCATTTGGTTGTCCATATATTAGTGAAAGCATTTGGTATCTGTTTTTTTTCCTTCTGACTTGTTTCTGCCAGTATGATTTCTTCTAGGTACATCCATGTTACCAAAAAAATCATCAAGTTTGTCATTTTTTATTGATGCGTAATATTCCATTGTGTATATATAACACATCTTTTTCATCCAGTCATCTTTTTTGAGGCATTCAGGTTGTTTCCAAGTTCTTGCAATTATAAATAGTGCTGCAATTAACATCCAAGCACAGGTGTCCCTTTGTACCCACATTGAGGTCTCCTTTGGGTAGATTCCCAGAAGAGCGTTTGCTGGGTCAAATGGTAGTTCCATTTTCATTAGTTTGAGGGTCCTCCACACTGCTTTCCATAGTGGTTGGACCAGTTTACAACCCCACCAGCAGTGTAAAAGTGTTCCTTTCTCTCCACATCTACACCAGCACTTGTTGTTGTCTGTTTTTTGAATGTGGGCCATTCTTACTGGTGTAAGATGGTATCTCATTGTGGTTTTGATTTGCATTTCCCTTACTGCTAATGATGTTGAATGTTTTTTCATGTGCCTGATGGCCATTTGGACTTCCTCTTTGGAAAAGTTTCTTTTTAGATCTTCTCCCCATTTTTTTAACCTGGTTCTTTGCTCTGTTTTTGTTAAGTTGTGTGAGTTCTTCGGTATCTTTGTTATAAGACCCTTGTCGCTTATATGGAGGGCGAAAATTTTTTCCTACTCGGTTGGGATTCTTTTGTTTTTTCTTTTGTCTCTTTTGCAGTACAGAAGCTTTGTAGTCCCAACTGTTTATGTTTTCCTTCATTTTTTTTTGCCATCTATGGATGTGGCCAAAAATGAATTTCTGAATTGCAACTCATGAAGGGTTTTGCACAGGTTTTCCTTCCTCTGTGTATTTTATGGTTTCTGGTCTTATGTCAAAGTCTTGTATCCATTTTGCGTTGGCTTTTGTACATGGTGTGAGGGAGTTATCTTGGTTCATTTTTTTGCATGTCTTGTTCCAGTTTTCCCAACACCATTTTTGAAGAGGCTGTCCTTATTCCAATGTAAGTTTTTCATTCCATTGTCAAAAATTAGTTGACTATATATGTCTAGCTTTATTTCATGGGATTTGGTTCTGTTCCATTGGTCTGATTGTCTGTTTTTATACCAGTACCAAGCTGTTTTAATTACTATGGCTTTGTAGTATAGTTTGAAGTCTGGAATAGTAATTACTCCATTCTCTCTTTTCCTGGTCAGGAGGCTTTTAGATAATCGAGGTCTTTTGTTATTCCATATGAATCTCTGTAATTTTTGTTCTATATCTTTGAAGAATGTTGTTGGAAGTCTACCCCTAGGTATTTTATTATTTTCGGTGCAATGGTAAATGGGATTTTTTTTTAATTTCTTCTTCTTCTGTTTGACTTTTTGTGTAAAGGAAAGCTTCTGTCTTCTGTGTGTTGATTTTGTAACCAGCTACTTTGCTAAACTGGTTTATTGTTTCAAGAAGCTTTTCTGTGGATTTTTTGGGGTTCTCTACATATAGACTCATGTCATCTGTATATAATGAGAGCTTCAGTTCTTCTTTCCCAATTTGTACTCCTTTTATGTCTTTGTCTAGTCTTATTGCCCTTGCTAGAACTTCCAGTACAATGTTGAAAAGTAGTGGAGAGCGGGCATCCTTGCCTGGTTCCAGATCTTAATTGGAATGATTTTAGTTTTTCTCCATTTAAGATGCTGTTTGCTGTAGGTTTGTCATAGATGACTTTTATTATGTTGAATGCTCTTTTTATCCCCAAATTTTTAAGAGCTTTTATCATAAATGGGTGTTGAACTTTATCAAATACTTTCTCTGCATCTATTGAGATGACCATATGGTTTTTGGTTTTCTCTTTATTGATGTGGTGGATTATGTTAATTGATTTTCGAATGTTGAAACATCCCTGTGCTCCTGGAATAAATCCCACTTGGTCATGGTGAATAATGCTTTTTATACATCCTTGGATTCGGTTTGCCAAGATTTTTAAAAAATTTATATCCATGTTTATTACGGAAATTGGTCTATAGTTTTCTTTCTTTGTGCTGTCTTTATTTGCTTTTGGTATGAGAGTGATGTTTGCTTCATAGAATGTGTTTGGTAGTTTTCCTTCTTTCTCAATTGTTTTGGAAAAGTTTTAATAGTGCTGATGTTATTACATCTTTGAATGTCTGGTAGAATTCATTTGTGAAACCATCTGGTCCTGGGCTTCTGTTTTTAGGTAGAGTTTTGATGACTGCTTCAATCTCGCTGCTAGTGATTGGTTTGTTTAAGTTCTCTACTTCTTCTTTGTTTATTTTTGGGTGGTTATATCTTTCCAGGAATTTGTCCATCTCATCCAGCTTGTTGTATTTGTTTGCATATAGGTGTTCATAGTAATTTCTGATTATCCTTTGGATTTCTGATGTGTCTGTTGTAATTTCTCCTGTTTCATTTGTAACCCTGCTTATTTGAGTGTTCTCTCTTCTTTGTGAGGTTTGCAAGGGGTTTGTCAATTTTATTTATTTTTTCAAAGAACCAACTTTTGGTTTTGTTGATTTTCTCAATAGTCTTTTTGCTATCTAGATTATTTATTTCTGCCTATTTTTTATTTCTTGTCTTCTGCTGGGCTTGGGTTTTTTTTGTTGTTGTTCTTTTTCTAGTTCATCGAGTTGGAAGATTAGGTTATTATTTCTTTGGTTGTTTTCTTGTTTTTTTGATATGAGCCTGTATTGCTATGAATCCTCCTCTTAAAAATGCTTTTGCCGAGTCCCAGACATTTTGAAATGTCGTGTCTTGTTTGTCATTTGTTTCAAAAAAGTTTTAATTTCTTCCTTAATTTCCTCAGTTACCCAGTCTTCATTTAGTAGCAGCATGTTGTTCAGTCTCCATGTGTTGGGACTTTCTTCTTGCTTTCTTTTCATTGTTGATTTCTAGTTTAATGCCTTTATGATCAGAGAAAATATTTGGTCCTATTTTAATCTTTGTATACCTGTTAGTGCTTGCCTTTTGTCCTAATATATGGTCAATTTTTGAGAATGATCCATGTGCATTTGAGAAGAAGGTGTAGTATTTTCCTTGTGGGTGTAGTGTCCTGTAGATATCTATTAGCTCCATGTGGTCTAGATCTTCATTTAGGGCTTTTGTGTCTTTGCTTAGTGTTTGTCTTGTTGATCTGTCCTTTGGTGAGAGTGGTGGTGAGAGTGGTGTGTCCCCAATGTCTGTTTTCAGTGCTGTTAGTAGTTGTTTGATGAATTTTGGTGCTCCCTCATTTGGTGAGTATATGTTAATAATTGTTACATCTTTGTTATGTATTGACCCTTTTACCAATATATAGTAGCCTTCTTTATCCCTTGTCACCTTTTTTAGCTTAAAGTCTACTTTATCTGCTATTAAGATGGCTACTCCTGCTTTCTTCTGGGGGCCATTTGCTTGTAGAACTTTTCTCCAGCCCTTTACTTTTAGTCTGTGCTTATCTTTCTTGTTTAAGTGTGTTTCCTGCAGGCAGCAAAATGTTGGGTTTTGTTTTTTGATCCATTCTGCTACACTGTCTTTTGATTGCTGAATTGAGACCATTGACATTTAGGATGATGATTGATACCTGTTCCAGTGTTGACTTTTGGAGGGTCATTTGGAGGTTAGGGTTTCCTTTTTTTTTTTTTTTTTTTTTTTTTTTTTTTTTTTTTTTTTTTTTTTTTTTTTTTTTTTTTTTTCCTGATACTTGAGATTCTGAAGTCAGTTTTTTTGGTTGTCATTTTGAGGTTCCGATTAGCTTCCTTGTTTTGGTCTGTTTAGTCTTCTGTTGGTTTTAGTCTGAGGGCTTCTTGCAAGATTTCTTGGAGTGGTGGGTTAGTGGTAGCATATTTCTGGAGGCTTTGCTTGTCTGCGAAGGTTTTTATTCTTCCTTTGTAGAGGAAAGAAAGCTTTGCAGGGTAGAGTAATCTTGGCTGGCATTTTTTATCTTGGAGTTTTTTTAAGATATGACTCCATGCTCTCCTTGCTTGTAGGGTCTCTTCAGAGAAGTCTGAGGTCAGTCTAATAGGTTTTCCTTTGTATGTTATCTGTTTCTTTGCTCTAGCCAATCTCATTATTTTTTCCTTATCCTAGACTCTTGGGAGTTTTACGATGATGTGTCTTGCTGTGGTTTTTCTTTTGTTGATGTACTTTGGTGTTTTGGCTTCCTGGATGTCAATTTTTATTTCTTTCTTCGGGATTGGGAAGTTTTCCTCCGTTATTTCTTTAAATAGCCTTTCAGTACCCATATGCTTCTTTTTTCCTTCAGGGACACCCATAACTCTTATGTTTCCTCTCTTTGAGGAATCAGGCAGTTCTCTGAGTTTTTCTTCAATTTTCTTACCTTGTATCTCTCTTCCTCTGTCTTTCTTCTTCCTCTCAATTTTGGTGTCCTCCAGGGTACTTATTCATTCTTCGATTTCATCCAGTCTGCTTTCGTAACTTCTCCCTGCATTTTTTAGCTCTTCTGTTGCTCCCTTTAGATCTTGGGTTTCTTCCTGGATCTTGCTCAGGTATTCAATTTTATTCTTCAATTCTTCAATTTTTTATCTTTGTTGATGTTTTCTTTCTTGATGTTTTGCATTTCTTCCAACTTATTCAGTTTCTCTGCCATGCTCACTTCATTTTCTTTGTTTTTCTAATTCTTCCCTTAGCTCTTTGAATGCTTGTAACATGCATAGGTTCAACTCTTTGTCTGGGAGGTGGCCCATTTCTTCAAAGTTATATTTGTTGGTTTCTAGAGTTTGTCTTTCCTTTGGTGGTGTATTGGTTTCTGTGGGGCTTGCTGGGGTGTTTGCTTTTTTTTCTCTTTCCTGTGCTTTGCTTTCGCACTTCTTCCACATATTGAGCAACTAGGCTCTAGTATTGGCTGGCATGATGATTGGAGTCTCCTGGTAGTTTGCAGTTGATTCTGTCTTTGTGTCTGTGTAGCTGAAGTAAGTAATTTTTTTCTTTCCTTTGGCAGATTTGGGTGTGTGATAAGTTTATGTGGTTGCTATGGTACACTGTCTTCTTTCCTCGTAATTTATGCCCTATAGGCTTATTGGGCAACACCTCAATTCTGCGTTCCCCTAAGAGGCATTGTGATTAGTAGATGCTATAAGGCTTCTTCTGTGGTTCTTTATGGGGGAGTATTGGTGTCTTTTGTTTTTTTTTTTATTTATTTATAGTCTGGTTGGGTTATTTTTTCTGCACCGGGGTCGCTTTGCAGCCCCAGTGCTCCAGGTCCCTCTCAGGCCAGCTGCTAGGCTGCTGCTTGCACCCCGCCCTCACCTGGGGCCTGGATGGCTGTCCGTGTTTTCCTGGGCTGGCGGGGCCTTTTTGGAGGCATGCAGTCTTGTGTCCCGCACACTCACCTCTCATTTTGTATTTAAATACACACATTTTGGGATGACACATTCAGTTTTTAATGAGAAGATATTAAGTTTCAAGTGTATGGAAAATTAGAGTGAATAGGCTATTATTTCCCAGGAAGAACAGAATAATGGAGAATGAATAAAAATTAATTTAAGAAGTCATAGAGTATCAGTGTTAAGTTGAGGTACGGAATTATTTTTCTTAGAGTACCATTACATTGTCCTACTTTTTTTTTTCCCCAATTCTTTTAAGTTGAATTATTTTTTTAGCGTCAACATAGGTAATGTGAGTTAATATCATGGAAGCATGTCAGGAACATTTCTCCAAAGAGTGTTGGAAAATTTAGTTTCTGAAATAGTTACTGTATTATAGCCTGTACACTGGAACTAAGTGGATCCTAAAATGTACTTTGTCTTATGTATTGTACTAATTCAATTCAAGCAGTATTTGCGTCAAGGATGTGACTGACATAAAACGCACTAAACTGATGCATTAAATCGGTATTAGATTTTTTTAATTTGGTCAATTTTCTAAAAACTTGGGTCCATTACTAACATGCATAATTGATGTATTTACTCAATATCCACTTTATTTCAATCCTTTTTGATTTGAAAATGTCCACTTTGTAGTTTCATTTCTATAGAATAAAGAGCTTGCAAAGCATCATTATAATTCATACAAGTTGAAAATCTTAAACCAAAAATTGATGACCTCTTGGACTTCTTAAAAAACTAAGGTGTAATAGATTAGATTGACAGCATGAAATACAGAGAGGCGGGTGAATCAAAGTCACAGTCACAATCTGTTTATCTGCAGCAGAAGCTGCTAGAAGCATAAACAGACAGAAAAATGTAATTTTGATGAGTGTCAGAGACTGGTGAAGGAGGGTGGTAAGGGAGTGAGAAACTTCTGAAGATTAGTATTGGAGGACCTGGACTTTTACCTTCAGGAACTCAACCAGTTTCTTGTAAAGAACTGAACAAGAGATCCACATCTGTGGGCTCAAATATGTGAATAACAATTATAGAATACACTCAAAGCTTTATTCATGGTAAAAGTCTAATTTATGGAGGAAAAAACAAATATTTCATGTGCGAGAAGAATACTTTTCAACTCTACCATTCAGCCTTCCTGTCTCACCTAAATGAGGATAAAAAATAGATGAATGTCACAGGCAAGGGGCATCCACTCATTAAGTCTGAAATTTAATCATAACATTATGTAACACTTCCCTTCCACCACATCAGTGATTCCAGTGAAATACTGTCAAACAAAAAGATGCCTGTTGCAGATTTACATTGAGAAGAAATTATTAGAGAAGCCAATAGAAGAGCCAAAAAAAGAACAGGAGAAGGATTTTAATCATTTGGCACATACAGCTCTAGCAAACATTAGATACAGTCCTATTTCAAGCTCGAGTAACATTAAATCTTCTCACTAACGGCATACATATTTCTGTTGCCATTACCCTAAATACATCATGTTTGGTTTTAGCAAAATGTTTCAAGATAACCAAAAGACAAGGAAAAAATACATACAGAAAAGACAAAGCATTCATTGTAACAAGACCTAAATATGACAGAGATGTTGGAATTGTTAAAGAATTTAAAGTAGCTGTGGTTAATGTGCTAAGGGATTTAATGGAAAATATATGGGTCAGAACCTCAGATCTACATGAAGAAACTACAAGCAACAAAGAACAAACACAGAAAGTTTATCTTTGCAATCTTCTCACATTAATCATTCTAAGAGATAGCTTTTTCAAAATTAATAATATAAGAATACTTTGGGTGGTTGTAGCATATGGATAAGTTAAAGAGTGACAGCAACATCAAAGCAAACGGAAGGCAGACTTTGGGGAAACCTACAAAATAACTGCAGTGCACATAAAACAACATTGTGTCATTTGAAAGTAGATTTAAGTTAAAAATCTGTTGCCAACTATGGGGCAGTAACTATTTTTTTAAATATAATTAAATACAGTAAGAGAGAAGATAGAATGCAATAACTTACTATTTAATTAAAACTAGAAAAGGCAAATGGAGGGGGGAAGGAAAAAAGACTATATAAAATTAATAGAAAATAATTGTCTGGTATATATTAACCATATTAATTATTTTTAATGGGTAAGTTTTATTCCTGGAAAGAGTAATAGCACACAAAAATGCATGCACATAGAAAGTTTCTGAGGAAAGAAATGGGTATTTTTTCAACTTGTGTATCAAAAGTTAGTATTTAAATATGATCTTATTTCTATTTATATATCATTGACATATAGTCATAGTCTGAGATGTGCAACATGATTCTATATTTATGTAGAGAGAAATAATCACAGTTGACATGTATTATATATCATTAATAAAAATATTTGTGATAAAAAACACTTAAGATATATTCTCAAGCAACTCTGAAGTAGATAACAGCATCATTTACTATAGATTCTATCTTGTAAATGATATCCCTATGGCTTGTATTTTGAAATTTGTAATTTTAAACCACCTTCTCTCTCTCCATCCACCATTCTCACTTTCTTTTCCATCTCCTACCTTGTGCTGTCCCCACATCTGTTTCTAATCTCCCTTCCCTTTAATTTATCTCCCTCACTTTTTGCTCACTGCACGAGTAACCACTGAAGAAAGAACTAGGTAGGAAAAAATTGCTGAATTTGTTTTCGTAACCCAATTGACAGTTCTAAATTTCAAAGCTTAGTGTTGCCCAGAGCTTTGATACCTCTGCATAGTCACAACTCTCAGTCTTTATTGATTAAAATATTTAGGTAATTTATCTCATCTAAATTAAAATAATCTCTTTATATGGAAATGACTGTATGAAAGCATGGAAAAAATTCTAACTTGGCCTAGGGTCAAAGAAATGACAAAATATGCATTCAAATAAGTTGACCTATATTTAAAATACTTTCATATTTCTATAATTCAAGAAACAGACTGAGTTCCAAATGAGGTTAATAACACCCCTGAGATTCATGGTCATGCCTATAAAATGACCCCATAAAGTTCTTTAGGCCAATTTTAATCTAAAAAATCCCATTATGTCACTAAACTATGTTGGAACCAGGCTAAGCCACTTATCATTGTTTTACATTTCAAATATAGCCTGGATTTTCCAGAGTTATAGAAAAATGAGGTTGGCATCATCATAGTCACCTTAGTGTTTTAAGCGTTGTTTATCCCATTTCTATGTAATAATTTGAATGGGCTGCTGTAAATAGAATTTATTTCTCTTACCAAATTAGCTCAATTTTCATACATCAACATATTGCACACACACACACAAAGAAAAAGTGAACAGATAAGGTAGATCACAATTTTGAATAAGACTATCGATTACTTTTAAACTGAGCTGAAATTCATTATCCATCCTTTTCCTCTCACCTACTTCCCATACCCCTCCCCTTGTCCTTCTCCCACCCACTTCTCTCCTAATTTACATTTGCAAATACCAACAACTAGCACCTATCAGCTATTTATGAAAGTCCTGTTGCCTGTGTAATCAATCCAATTAGATCTTTTCCCATGAGCAAATTCCTTCAAATAGCAACTTCCTGTAGGAAAAATCAGTTCAGGAATCAACAAATAATCATTGCATACCTAATAGTGCTGGTAGTTATTTTTCTTTTCATGATCTGAAGGAAAGAGTAATTACTGAGGAGTCAGTGCTACATTTATGGGCTGTAACTTCAATAGAGTTCCAGAGCGGATGGTGTGTCAGTGGGAAATAGCACTAGCTAAACTGCTGTGTCAAAGCTGGGTGCATATCTCTGTCACTGTTTAATAGTTTTTAAGCCTGTTAATGCATGTAGTCTGGTGAAATGGAGCAGCCAAAAATATGTTGAATAGAAAAATAGTTTCCCTGATATGACTCCTGGAAATGCTATTAGTTCATTTGGTCATAACCTTCAGTGAAAATTTTGCATATCAGTGAACAATCCGAAAGGAGAATCTGCGTAATCTCCAATTGTTTTCTTTGAAGCTTTTCAGTTTGTCTAATATGATTGAGATCACATTAGTTACTCTAGATATTAAAATGTTATGTTTCATCTTTTGATTATTTCATAATTGTACATAAATATATTTTCAGTCTATTTCATTGAAGAGAAACCAAACCTCCTACCTGAGGCAAATTTCATTATCAATGTTGCAAAGTTTATACTAGAGGAGAAAGTTTAAGAGATGGGGACTTGTCTGAGACAGTTTATTAGGGAAAAGAAAGGTAAAATGTGTAAGGACTCCAAAAAAAATAGAGGTGGGGAACCCAAAACACCAATAAGCAACTCAATTGTGAAAAATGGTAAGTCACTAAAAAATGGAAGACATTCCATATAGGAAGACAGAAAAATTTTTGCTTGTTTTAAAACAAGCAACTGTTACTGGTTTACTCCCATAAAGAGTTAATCTCACATCTTAGAGCTCAGAGCCAGACTCTGTGTGGTACTGGCACTTAGTAATCAAGTATATGGTTTCTGTCCATGAGGAACTTAGACTTGGGTAGAAACAGGATATAACATAAGTCCACTAAAGTAAGACGTAAGAGTATAATATTTACAGTCAGTGCTAGAGTGCCTATGTGGACCTTAGTCTGCAAGCCACAGGCATCAGCTTGGCTGGGGAAGGACGTTTTCTATGTCTCTACATTTTCACGTTCCTGAATCATGCGCACACTTGCTGAATACAGTTACATGACTATAATTTCCTTTATCTGAATGCATAGAAAATGGTAATTTTAAAGGGTTCTTAAAATAGCAAAAAATCTGCACCTTTCAACTAATAAAGAAAATGTGATGTTACCCTTTGCTAGATGTTGGCCACTTGAAGAGGGTGTGGCTTTTGCAGGGAAGAAATCAAGCATATACAATCCTAGTATGAAATAAGACTTAATTGCCTTGTAATATTTGTTATGACTGATTTATGATTCTACCTTCCTCTACTAGAATGCAGGATATAATCTTTTCCTCTTGCATTTAGTTATGTATATCAAATGCTTAGAATACTAGAAAATAGAAGGGATTGAATAATTGTTGAATGAAATAATGCATCAAAAGTAGAACTATGATAAATATTAAAGAGAAAGATAAATTGTTTACAAGTGTGTGTGTTTGTATTACACAAATTTACTTGTCTAACTAAGGGTGATATACATTTGCCTTTCATATTCAAATATAAAAATTAATTTTAGTTAATAGCAATAGGAGACTAAAATAGAAAATGACTTACCATTATTATGGTATTATTATTGCTTAAATTTCATATTACTTAATGACAAATGTAATTAATATCTAAAATTTCTGTTCAATTTTAGTAAGATTACTTCAACCTTTTGCCTATTCCTACTTTCTACTAGTCAGCCATTTCCTTTGTATTTCAGAGTTAAGTTATTGCAAATTAACAACTAAGAATATGTGCTCAGTTTTATTCAGCTGCTTTTGAAAAAAAATGTAAATACCTTACTGTTGATTTTTAGAAATTTTCTTACATAATTTCAAGCTTACACTAAAACATGAAATACAAATGTAGACAAAACTGCTCTCTTCTAAAAACTGACTACATATCTCTACATTGCAAAGAGATCTTGCATATGGTCTCTGAAAATATATCTGTGTATCATATATCTATAGATATCTATCTATAGATATCTATAGATATAGATATCTATAGATAGATATCTATATCTATAGATATATATGCGAATAAGCATGAAAAGCAAGAACCTTAAGAACTAGACCAAACTGGCATAAGATGGGATAGATGGGATAGATGGGATAGATGGGATAGATGGGATAGATGGGATAGATGGGATAGATGGGATAGATGGGATAGATGGATAATTTGTTTAACGCATATATGTGTGCATATATATGCATATATATTGGCTTAACACATATATATGTGTTATATACATATCTATATTTTATATGTTATATATATATATTATATGTAATCCAGTTTGGTCTAGTTCTTAAAGTTCTGTTTTTTCATGTTTATTCTTTTTCACATGTCCATAATTGTAAGTGAAGTATTAATATTCCCTAGGATTATTATGTTCCTGTTAGTTTCACAAATAAATTTTTGGTGTCTTGGGACTTCATCATTTAGGGCATATATATTTGTGTTATCAGACCATTAGTCATGGGCTTAAGTCATAATGTAGTATTAATTATAGCTGTTCCTCCTTTTTTTATATTGTGGTTCATCAATGTATATAGTGCTGGTGGTGGGAACTGTAATTAGGACAGGGTTATATGCTGGGAATTGTTCTCTTCACTTTTCAAATATGGGGTGTTAGGCCAGAGCACTTGGCTCCTGATGTTGAGAACCAGGTACTTCAAATTCTATACTGTCAGAACATTCAGTTGTTTTAGTTTCGGCCCTGGCTGTGGATAACACATGTGTTTTACATGTCACAGCTTTAGGCTGCAAATAACACCTCTTCTATGAGGAGACCCAGGGGATCCTGTCGGAATCTTTCTGCCAATCTAGGCTCCAAGTGTTCTAGTTTTAGAGCCACAGGTTCAAACCAACAATCAGCGTTCCACACTTGCAGTTATAGTTCTCCACTGGCGAATCCACTGTCTTTCTTACTGCTCTGTGTGCCCTTTCTCTCTAGTGTAGTGCCCAGATCGTAATGTTCCTAATATTACCTTCATGTGACCCCCTGTTCTAAGCAGAGTGAGTTCCCCTCCCACTAAAGGCTCTCAATTTCCAGGTATTGCTCTAAATAAAGTTGAATTTTTTCTATCCCTTTTATCATACTATTGAGATATGTGTGTAGCAGCCTAATGTTCTTGATTATGCAGCAGGCATCTACTTATTTCTTAGGGGTTCTTGTTTGTGATTATTGTAATTTGGTTGTGGATATGTGGAGAAGACAAGCCCAACATCTGTACATTTCTGCTATCTCCCTGATCTCCCAGTAAATTTTTTTGTTAGAAATTAATTTCCCTTAGTATTTGGCACATTCTTCTGTACCTAATGTTTTTGTTCCTACTTTTTAAATAAGGAAATTAAAATTAAGATCAAAGAATACGAAACAATATATTGTATGACAGGTACTATGTTAACTGCTTAACATGTGAGAGTATCTAAGCTTAATAATTCTGTGACTTGAACTTTACTTTTATCTTCCCTTGTCATAACAGAACAAACTTACGTAAGAGAACTTGCTTACAGCTACAGACAATGGTACTTAAAGATGCAATCAAGTTGTACCCCACCCTCCAAACTGAATGGTTAACCCCTCCAAAGTGCCTTCCACTGATCATTTACAAGATGTGCCAAATAGATAATGAAATCAAACAGTGAATCCAGGTTTTCACATGGAGTAGCTGTCATTTAAACCTTCCTAACACTATTTCTTTTGTAAAATTAAATATCATCACATTAGGTTGCTTGATATTTAAGCAAGATATATTTAAATATATCAAACATTTAGCACTGGGTTTGCCACCAAATAAATTCTTTATAAGTAGTAGTTGCCATTATTTTTAAGTGTGTGTGTGTGAGAGAAATATAAGTCTTAAAAAATAATTACTAGGGCAATAATTACTTAATCATATTATAAAAGGATATGAAATTTTAGATATTTTATGTTGTAAATGTTATATTTGCCTAGTGCTCTAGAGTATACATATTAATGTCAAACAATTTGTTGTTCACTTAAGTCTAATTATTTCACATTGAATTAAGTAAGTAACTGTATTCCCTCTGCTACACTAGAAAAAAATAGATTCTGAGCGTTTATTGAAGTCAAGAAATGACTATCAATTGAGCTGGGACTCTTCTAATCAATTCTTTCGATACCTGTCCAGTCATCCCTATGACATACTGTGACCCATAATAGATATCAGGCATTTAATTAAAATTCTAAGTGCAAAGCAATTTACATATGTCTGTATTTGTTTCATAGTATAGTATAGTATATATAGTATAGTATAGAAAATGTAATATGTATACAAATGCCAGTTCTCATCAACAAGCAGACCGTAACACTATTATGGTTTTGAAAATGTTCATTCTAAAATTATATACACTACTATTTAAGGAAGTAAATCTGGCAGTACCATAAAGGAAGCAGAAAAATAATAGACATTTGAAAATAGTAGATGATTTTGAAAACTGTTATAGTTGTAGGAACTTGAATAGATATGTTAGTGAAATTGAGAGGAAATACTTTAATTTGGGGAGAACACATAGTTTCAAGACCATTTTCCTTTCATGGTTACTATTTTGAGTAGTAGAAAATCTAAATCTATTAGGTAAACATACCTAATTTTAAAAATACTTAGTTTCTGAATATGATGAGCATTATGAAAGTTTTATTAAAAAACAGTAGCAATATGTGCATGCTTTTTTTTTTCCTAAACTAAACCAATAAAATCCTTGAGATGCTTTTGTTAAGGACATGTTAAAGTTTATTTCCTCAGTACTGAAATTCAGAAACTCTTTGAGTTATAAAACATAAAAGGAGAAGAAAACTGATAACTACAGAAGGGAAATAAAAAATAGCACACAATACCTACTGCATTATATTCTGAATTTATTTTTGCCAAGATTGATTCATAGACAATATGGAAAATTACAAAATGCCACTTGACATTTTCTTCTTAGTGCCACCTAATCTATTCCAATCATATTTGCCTTTCAGATCCTCATCCTGGGATCAAATAACCTCTTACTTGACTCTAAAAAAACAGAAGTAATTCAGCAAGAAATTCTCCACTCCCTCTAAAATGTTTCCATCTCCATTCACCTGTCCATTCTTTTTTATTTCAAAAGAATATTACTCATTCCCTTCCCTCAGGCCTCTTTTACATCTCTTTATTGATTTCGGGGTGGAGGGAGAATGTTTCTTACATACAAATTCTCACCTGGTTTCTGAATGTTTCTGTTTTTTTTTTTTTTTTTTTTTTTTTTTTTTTTTTTTTTTTTTTTTTTTTTTTTTTTTTTTTTTTTTTTTTTTTTTTTTTTTTTTTTTTTTTTTTTTTTTTTTTTTTTTTTTTTTTTTTTTTTTTTTTTTTTTTTTTTTTTTTTTTTGACTAGGTCTCATTATTTTTGCCCGCAGGCTCTCGTTGCCCAGGGTACCCCAGACTCGAGCAATCCCCAACCTCAGCTTCCCAGGTAGCTGGGATTACAGGTGCATGCCACCACGCCCAACTATTTTTTTTTGGGAACTAGGTCTCGCTACGGGGCCCAGGCGGGACTCCAACCACGATCCCTAGCCCCGGCCGCTTCATAGGCTGAAGCTTACAGGCACGAGCCACCGTGCCCGGGTTTTTCTGTCTTTTTCTAGTCAGGTATTTTTATGAGAAACTAGGTTTTACTTTTTCTTATTTACCTTTCAAGGAACATGGTAAACCTGAAAACTGCTCTTCGGAATAATGAAGTGGTTATTCATTAAGAGTTCTGGAATTTATAATAATGAAAGTTTGTTTTTAGCTAATATGTGCTGAACACAGGTCCAGATACTTTCAGCAACTTCAATTCTCAGAAAATTATAATATTTATTTGGAATGTTTAAGGTCTTGGTTAGATTATTATTTCTTTTCGATGCACTAAAAATGCTATGCTTGTCACTGAACAAGGATTGTCTTTTAACAGTGGTAGAATAACTCCACATTCATGTGCAAATTAAATGAAGCTAACTCAAACATATAATTCATGATAAAATTAATAAGCTATATTTATTAAAGTGTATAAAATATGCTTTACTCTGCAAAAGATAGTATCAAGAGAATGAGAAGACAAATCATAAATGGGATACATATTTGTAAAATATGAATGTGGTAAAGGAATGTAATCCAGAACATACAAAAACTCTTAAAATTCATCAACCAAAAATGAGCAATTCAATTAACAAATGTCCAAAGTTCCTTCGCAGGCACATTACAAAAGATGTATAGATAGTAAGCATGTGAACAGAGGTATCACGTCACAAATCATCAAGGAAATGAAAATTAACGTCAAATGGAGTAGTTACTACACATCTACTAGAATGGTCAAAATTCAGAATACAGACATCAAATGCTGACACTAATGAAAGCACTAGGTACTCTTATACACACTGACAATTCTCATTAAAAAAAAAATATTCTTTCTGCTACCAGGAATGCTAAGTGGTGCAACCACTTGAGAGATGGGTTGGGTATCTTGCACGACAAAGTCCATACTATCCAACAATCTTTTTCCTTGGTATTTCCCAAAGAGACTGAAACCATGTGTCCACAAAAATACTACATGCAGGTATCTACACAACTTAATTCATAACTGCTGAAACTTTAGACAACTGAATAAATGACATGCATCCAGACAATGACATATATCTCAACACTGAAATCACTTTTCAAGCCATGAAGAGACATAGAGAAACTAAATTAAAGGTTATTAAGTGAAATATGGAATAGTATACTGTATGCCATAGTCCTAGATCCTCATAAAGGATGAGGATCCTCATGAGGATCTATGTAGTAATGAAGCATAAAATCATTGAACTTGAGCAGAAAATGCAGTCATAAATCATTTAGATTAGATTATTAATTCCTGGAGATATTTATCATCGAGAATAACAGTGGTACTGAGGGCAGTCATAAAGCCAGTGCCAAAAGTAGTGGGTAACTGATTGATAGAGTAATAGAAGCAAATTATCATGACCAATTTGAATTCAACCATATTTTTATTCAAGAACATAAGTTTAATATATATGGAATACCTTGGGGGGGGGGAGTACCAATTGTTATAAAAACAAAATCTGCATTGCTGACCTTGATGGTTTCATTTTACATCACACAATCAAAGTATGATGGGCAGAAGACAGACTAAAGTTAAAGGAAGTACAAGAGAGGTCATGGATCCTGTGGAATGGAGGGATGAGGAATAGAAAGAATAAACTGAGAATATTCTTTGCAGTTGATCAATAGGATAGGCAGTTCTAAGATCAGAGTATGAATTTGGCAGAGGTGACAAAAGTGTGCGTCTGAGTTAAAGGAATATTGGAGTTTAACTCATGGAGAAATGGTAGCTAAACTGGTTTAGCATTTGAAAATGAAAGTTGACAGAAATAAATGCATTGATATTAGCTGAAGACATTTATGAGAACTTTTGCACAATGTTCCATCCAAGCTGGTGATAATATAACCAGAGTATTTGAGGATCAGTAATGTTAACTGATTCTTTTAATAATGTTTATTCATAAGGTAAACTTAAAATGATAATTAAAAATTATTTTTCAGGAGGAAATATTTTTCTACCATTTTTATACTCATATCTGTTTAAAAGACTTTTCTAGCATTGCTGTAATTCACACAGAAGCAACTTATATTTGTATAACTCTTAGGCACATATGTTTCTTATTGAAAAATACCCTTGATCTGACTTCTTCTGATAAGACTGAATTGGATTGATGTAATAAAAGCATATTTCTTACTGGAAGTATTCATTATTCATAATCAGTATTGCAGTATCATGCAACAAACCAGTGTGAGGTGAAATCCTAAATGCACACAACCAGTTGGGTAGAAAGAAATATTCACAGTACCAATATTGTTAATATTTGGATTTTTCAGCATATCTAAAGAATCAATCCCCTCCCACTATGCTATTTAATTAGCTCTTGTAGATATACTTTTGTAAAGTCAAAGGTTGCAGTAGATCACACATGGTGTTTTCAAACAATCTTTATTCTTTTTAGCCGTCATTGATTGGGGTCACCTAACACCAGAACTACCAACTCACGTGACTACAATGAGGAATAAATGAAATATTTACCTATTTTACCTCCTATCATTTAAATGAATAGAACAATAAAATTATTTTTCTGTGGTCATATAATTAGGTGGTAAAATTGAGATTAAAAACACAGACAAAATACACTGTCTTAGGTTCATATTCAATGTATTTCTAATAGAATGTTTTTCTCATCTTTGAGACACATTTAGAGTATAATTGCTTTACTTAAGAAAATAAAAAGAATTTTGACAAGAGCTATAATCATCCAGTTTTTAGTTCTGGAAATTTTTAAATAGTATAAATTAGTCATCTGAAAAATGGCATTGTGCTTATTCTACAGTTTTACAGTAATTACATGCATGTCACAAATCAGTCTATTTCTTTCTCTTAATCTCATATCTGTGTAAGTGAAAACCAGGAATCACAAAGTTATGTTCTTTTTGCTAAGATTTAAAGTTCATGTATCGAAATGTCTATGCATTAATTTATTAACAAATATCTAAATAAATCTGCTTTGTTTTTTAATATGTATTTAAGATTTACAGCATGAGACATGTACACACATATATAGTGCAATGGTTTTAAACTAATATATTTCAGTCTCAGTTACCATTTTTATGCATGTACATGATGAACATACCTGAAATTTACTTATAGGAAATTTCCAGTACAGTATTAATTAAAATCATCATGCTGTACATTCCATCTCTAGATGTAGTCATCCTACAAAACTGCAAATTAGTACCCTTTGACCACCTTCTCATTTCATCACCTGATTCTCCTTCTATGAACTCATGATTCCATCATTTGTAACAATTTCAATGATATGGATAGTATTATGCTAAGTCAAATAAGCCATATACAAAAAATGTGTGATCTCATTTATATATGAAATCTACCTATATCCTTTATTCAAAGCTAAACTGTGATGTATGATAAAAAGAGATCCTGATTTCAAAAATGAACAATAAAAAGATTACAAGAATCTTTTTGTGTATATAATTAAGACACATCCTATCTATTACAAATTAGTTGTCTCCACTTGACTAGGTGTCAAGATCCAAATCCTGTATTTCTTATTAGAATGATAGAAATTAAAACTATTGCCATAACTCTCTGCTGGATATCTGCCTCTTCCATTCCCTATAGCGTGTTTTCATTGACCTGTCTCTTAAATAGTTTCTCAGGTTTCTAACTTATCTTTTCTCTACTTAACACAACCTAAGTTTGCACTTTAATACATAACCATTAAAAATGGGATTAGAACAATAAAAAGGATTGCTGCACCAGAAAGTAGTTAACTACTTTAATACCTTGATTTCTAAAGAGATCCTTAGAGTCAAATAATAAATTTAAAGCTTTAGTAACATATGATGACAAACTTTTAAATGGCCACTAGCTTACAGGAATGTTACTGAAAATTATTGATAATTTTAAGCATTAGTCATCTAAATGGTCCAGCATTTCATTTACCCTCATCTAAATGTAGCCTTTCCTAATTCAGAAGATAAAATTGCCAGTTAGATTTTATTAACTTTACATACAAAAGAGTATTTTTTTAAATATTAAACCCATTAATTTACTTCCAACATGATCCGAATTTTCTATCCACTAAAGAAATGCATACAATAAAAATGTAAAATTATAAACATGTTGACTTAGGAATGCTGTTTACATGCATTTACTTTTGCAATAGATTCTAGGGAAAGAGTATGATTGCAATAATTTTAAAATCAATAAGAAGGATAGGAAATGTTTATAAACCTACACTTAGGGCATTTTTTTAAGATGGGAGAAAAGTAGAATGTTAGGAGAGAAATATATAAGAATTGACCCAAAAGACAAGGGAAAATAGTGGTGGGACAAAGAGAAGTGAAAATTAGTAAAAAAAAAAAAAAAAAAAAAAAAAAAAAAAAAAAAAAAAAAAAAAAAAAAAAAAAAAAAAAAAAAAAAAAAAAAAAAAAAAAAAAAAAAAAAAAAAAAAAAAAAAAAAAAAAAAATTCTAGTGACACTAGAAAGAAATGGTAAAAGGTATAGAAAGAAATAGTAAATGATATAGAAAGAAATAGTAAAAGGTATAGAAAGAAATAGTAAAAGGTATAATAAGCTAACTTTAGCTAGAAATTCAACTATATCATTAGAATAAAGTCCAGGTACAGTTATGGTGGTGCATGTAATGATGGGGGTTTTGTAAATCCTTCTTTGATTAATTATACTTTCCTGGGGAAGCAGTTAAGAAGATTAAGTGAGAGTAATAATGAGAAGAGAGGTATCAAGTTTTTAAAAACTAATAAGGTGTGAAAGATTACTGTAAGAACATCAAAGAGTTAATGGTTAAGAAAATTTAGTTCAATATTTAGTAGGAGTGTAGACCTGTTGAAATCACTGGTCATGATTTTAACATGAAGCTATTTAACCTGAGCTGCTTAGAAATTTCAAAGAAAACCCATGAATGTTATAATGCAGAAATAGAATATTTTCTGAATAGAAGTTGTCTGAAAAGAAAATTTAGAATATTTAAAGAAATGAGTATCAGTCTGGAATTAAAGTAGTGGAATGTTAACTAAAATAATTGAGTGACCAAAAGCTTCTATGAAACTAGATTCCATACTCATTCTCAGTATCTAAAGTCATTATTTGAATTTGTACCGGTAATACAGTACTTATGTATCAGACTCCAGTGTGAAATCATCTTATGTATTCTATTAGGGTTAAATATTTTTGATAGCATTTAAAAAGATATTTTAGTACTGGAACTCAATGGATGTATATATCATGTATAATATATATAGATATATTATACATATTATACATATATACATGTATAATATATACATATATTAAAACATATATTTACCAATCTGTTATGCATAATATGTTATAAAAGTGAGAAAGTTAAAAATAATTTCAATAAAAATTATTGTATTCACTAAAGATTGTTTTTACTAAACTGGTAATATATTTTAAATAATATGATTGGGTCATTCATTTTGAGTTTTTTATGTAATATATCTATAATATTGAAGCAACTCAAACTTCTAAATCCAAATTATATTTTATAATGTATTTGGTAACTCTAGCATCTTGCAACATGACATAGTTCTGTGGAGGAATTACACATTTTTTTCTTTGATTGAAAAACACCCAGTCCTTAGTATCAAATATGCCATCTTGACCAATTTTCAGTGTATGGTTCAGTAGCTTGAGGTGCACGCTCACGCTGCTGTGGAGTCAATTTCCAGAAACCCCTTTTTCTTACAAAACTGAAAATCTAAGCCCATCACAATTTCCCATTCCTCCCACCCTAAGCTCTTGGCAGCTACTTTTCTTTCTGTTCCTATGAATTTGTTGTAGGCACATCATACAATGCTTATTTTTTCTATGAGCAGTTTATTTCATATAATGTAAAGCCCTCAATATTCATTCATGTTGTAGCATGTATCTCATCTTAAGACCTAATTATATTGCATTTTATGTATGTACTGCACTTTATTCATCCATGGATAACATTTGGTTTGCTTCAACCTTTCAGTTATTGCAAATCATGTGGCCTAACCATGAGTTAACTTTGAGAACTGGGTTTCAATACTTTTGGGTATTAGTAGTAAAACCACTGGGTTATATGTGAATTTTATTTGTAACATTTTGTGAAACTGCCATGCCATATTCTACAGAAGTTACATCATTTTACATTACCACCATAAAACCTAATTCATTAGTCAACACTTTTCTTACTGGTTTTATGACACATAACCATTCTAATGGTTGTGAGGTAGTAGCTCACTGTCATTTCAATTTGTATTTCAATACGATCTAGTGAATTTTTCTATCCTTTTATGTTCTTGTTGCCCATTTGGATATCTTCTTTGGAGAAATGTGTATTCTAATCATGTAACTTAGCCATTTTTAATGTTTGGATTTTTGTTGTCGTAGTTTCTAATATTTTTGAGATAGGCATCAGAGAAAGTTTGTAAATATGCTCTCTTATTCAACAGGTTGTGTTTTTGACATATTTTTTAAATTTTTGATATAGTACAATTTATCTTTTCTTTACAGAAATTTATTCTGTTTTAATTACTTGAAGAATTAATTAAAAATTCATCTTGTGCCTTTTAACTTACCTGATGTCCATCCATATTTTTCACATTAATTGGATTCTGTTGCATTACAATTTTCTTATCAAATGTGTTCAAAATGAAACTGTCCAATTAATTTAAAATAGTTTTAAGCATGTTAGTGATTTCTTTTTAAATATTTTACCTGAGCAAATCTATTACAGATGACATTTTTGTAAGAAAATTGTATAATGAAGCACACATCTAAATACTTATTTTCAAACACTTCCACAAAGTATTTCATTCAAAAAGACTTACTTCAAATCATCACTCAAAGGGATATATTCTAATATTTGTATCTGAAATACAGTATCTTATAACTGCCACTTAGATTAAAAGTAAATATTTTTTCTTCTTTTTTTTTTTTTTTGAGACCAGTTCTCGATATTTTTGCCTGTGGAACCACAGACTCACATTGCACAGACTCACAGACTCAAGCAATCCCCAACCTCAGCTTCCCAGGTAGCTGGGATTACAAGCATGCGCCATCACGCCCAGCTATATTTTTTTGGAACTAGGTCTCACTATCTCCCTGGCGGAATTCAAACCATGATCCCTGGCCCTGGCCGTGGCTTCCTAGGCTGTCCCTTACAGGCATGCGCCAACATGCCTAGCCCTTAGCCCTTAAAGGTCAAATTTCTAATGCAAATTTCTTAAAAGAAAATATCAACTTTAAATTTGAAGACTCTTTTAAAAACTTTACCAAAATCTACCAAATGAACTTTTGTGTTACAAGCATGTTCATGATCTTAAACATGCAAAAAAGTATTTCAATAATGTCAAAATCTACTTTTTTAAGGGTATTGGAGAGAGAAGAGAATCACAAGTAATTTCATTTTTTGCTTTTATTTATTCTTTTTTCTGCGCTTGTTGAGGTACCATTGTTGCACATCCTTGTGGTGTTTTGAAAATTTAGGATTTTACACCTGTACTACAGTCACTGCTGCACACTCACCCCCAAAAACACCCAATATCATCCACCATTGTGGACCATAGTGAAGGGCAATGTTGTATACACACTTTGTATGTGATACTATATATAATTATAACTATACTGCTGTGTCATTTCTATAACCTCTAGATCCTTGTTAAATGTATTGTCTCATTAATGATTGTACAGCTAAGTTAAAGAATGTTTTAATTAAAGAAAATAATTATGATTGAGTAGATTTTGACATTATTTACTATTTCACACAGCAAGTATCATTTTGTATATTTCTTTACAGAAGTAGAATCTCCCAAAGCCAGAGCCTGAGATATATTGGAAATATCTGTGCTTTATACATCTGTAGATATTTACCATCACAAAAATAGAAATGGATTTCACAATGATGACTGGGATTATTTTCCCATCATGTTAAGGAATTGATAATATGATCTGGTTGTACACGTGGAGGTTAGCTAATCCAGTCACTACTGCTGCATCTATTCAACTAGATATAAAAACAAACCAAAAAACCGAGGTGAGCCTGAGGAAAGCATATATCTAAATAAATCTATAATTATGTAATTTTATATTAAAATAGTAATGCCATTTAATTTGATAGCCTTCTATTTCCTTAGATTATTTGAAAACTAAAGTTTAATTAACTTCAACAACTTTGGTCTCTTCTTGGGTAACATTAAAAAGCTAATACATTTTGAAATCAGGATTGACAGGTTTGTCCATTTTATCTCTAATATTCAAAATTGAACAAATTAGAGGAGGTACTAGTTTTTCTCAAATGAATTCAATTTAAATATGGAATAAAAATCAGTTACATTAGAATGAGTCAAATTTTTAGGTCTTAGGTACTAGTTTGATCTAAAGCAGTTGCACATATTTAAAATAGAAGGTATTTAACTTTTTGTTCCTACACTGGAATAAAGTGATTTGTGTAGGCTGATGATTGTCTATGGAAATATCCAGACTTTTAAAAAATTGCAATATTTGAGAAAATTCATATGTGAGAGTAGGTTTGAGGAGTAGATGAAGTTAAGAGTGTCTGATCACTGCAGGCTGCCTACATAGAAAAATATTTAAATCTCAAAAGAAGCAATTCAGAGTATAATGATTTTTGCAATGAACTCTTATCTTAAAACATTTTTTGATTTACAAAATTATAGCAAAGATTGCATAGACATTTCCCATATGCCCTGTTTTGTTTCCCCAGGGGTAATCATCTTATGTAACTATGATAAGCTTGCCATAATTAGCCAACAAATATTAGTATATGCCTTTATCTAGAGTCCACATTTTATTGAGACTTCAGTAGCTTTGTTACTAAAGTGGTTTATATTTTAGGATTCAACGCAACACATCTCATAGCACTTAGCCCTCACATCTCTACAATCTCCTCTGGTCTGTGATTATTTCTCAATATTCTCTTGTAAAAGATGTTTTAAAGGAAACCATGTAGAATTCTCCAATTTGAGGATATTTCTTTACTTGGTTATTTAATAACTCTGTTTAATGAAGCTACTAAGCCTTGAAAATTATCTTTTTTACCCTGACAATACAGATATTTTTCTGCATTTTCTGTGGTCAAAATTAGACTGGAATACAAAATGTGCATAATAGATAAACTTGTAGCATGATATTCAGAATCAATGAAAGAATTATAATAATTAGCAGATTTAAAAACAAAAATGTGTCTGAGTTAGGTATGAAAATTAAAGAATAACTTTGTTAGGAAAAAGTGATGAAAGTGGACATGATAATATCTTAAGCGAGATTATAATTTTAAGATAACTTGATGAAGACACTACTTCCCCCTCAGGAAATAATCTAGAAAAGCAAAAACAAGTTTCCCTCAGAAAGGAAGATGCACAGAGATTTCTACAATGAGTCATTTTCTTTAGAAAACAGAATGCTTTCCTATGAGTTTCTTGTTTTTAAAAAAAGCAAGTGATGGCCATAATTCTAATTTATTAAACATGTTTTGAAGCAATATTTTCAGTGGAGTTACAGAAATATAGAATTAGAAGAATCTTACTATTTTTTACTGAAAAGAATTTAGTTAAATGTATTACTTAAATTGTTGATTTTTACAAATGAGTAAACAGACTCCAAAGGGCCTAACAACATTACGAGGAGGACAAAAGTATTTGATCAAGAAACATCTACAAATATCTAGTTTTCCTTACTCTTGAGGAAAGTTTTCCCTTTTACTAACTCATATTGCAGTATTTAAGAGCACAATATTAGGGATGCAAATTGTCCAAATTGTTCAGAATAACATTACAGGACTTGCGAAGACTAAATTGACTAAACGCAGACAATGTTCACATCACAGAATAGTTAGAAATTCTTGACAGTTGAGCTTGAGTGAAAGAAATGGCAAGAGATGTATACTCAACATGTAATTTTTTTCCTCAGAATTTGAGATTATTGCAAACTATGACTTGTGCAATAATGAAACTTTTGTTTGAACTGCATGAGGAAAAATAGTGTACAGTTAGTAATTTGTTACTGTGAAGCTTTCATTCATTTAAGTCATCATCATTCAGAATAATAGGTTAATGTTTACATCATAGGATCACTTGAGAAAGTTCAGATTGGGTGATAAAATAAGTATTTCAAGATGGGCATTATGGAGTCAGACAATTTCAGAATCTGAAGCAGATCTCTCTGAAACTTTGACACTCCTACCCAAATTCTTTCATTGAAAAGATGGAAATAAAATAACAAGTTTGTAATTAATTGGGGATCCTGTTTCAGGAACAGTAAATAAAGACAAAGGTACAAATATACTTGCAGTAAAACACCACATAAAGACAAGGGTACAAACTTACTTGCAGTAAAATACCACATAAAGACAAGGGTACGAACATACTTGCAGTAAAACACCACACATGATTCAAGAGAAGGAGAAGTTAGGGATAATAGGTAAATCCTAATCTGGCTCAATCCATGTGGAAGCTGGCATTCCAATTCAGTGCAGAAGACATTTAATTCTATACCTTTTTGACTGGATTAAGAGGCTCGTTATAAATTTAAGAACAGACCTCCCATGAAAAACCAACAAATATGTACCAGTGTAAATCCGAAGGTTTTTGGGGGTATGTGGGAGTAGAGAGACATGGTATGTTTCAGAAATAACATGATGTTTTTCTGCATTTTTTTGCTGAAGATAAATGAATATTCTGATGGTGTTTTGTAAAGAATAACTTTGAAGTTGAAACATTTTGTCATGTTTCATAATTTCCCAGAATAAAGATATTTACATATGTACAGCTGGACTTGAAGGACTTCCTAAATCTGCTTCTTCCTCCCTAAAGATCATTTAGTAAGTGTTTTCACAGTATTAAGTTAATGCATGTCCTCTATATACAAAATATAATTGTATTGCTTTATTTTAAAATGTAGCTAAATAGCATTACACTGTATATTTTGCTTTAATAATTGTTTGTGTTTCCATAATTTAACAAGGTTGGTGCATGTAGGAGTTTGATGGCACTCCTCTGAATATATAATACCTACCATAAGCATTACCTTATTTAAGGAAATTGGGTTTTTTCCTTTTTCTCTTACAAATTCCTAATATTGCTCCATTGTTCTATATACTCGTAAACACTTCAAATTTCTAATGCATTAAAATAGTATAAACCTATAGATAGAAAATCACATTTTATACTTTTACTTTTCAACTCTTAAGTAGTCATAAATTTTTGTATACCATCATATGTTTGTCCACCAACAGATATGTTCTTATATGAATAATTCCTGGAAATTATTTATATCTCACTATTAATATTTGTATTGATAGGTTGTTCTAGATTGTTCCAAGTTTTGTTTCTATTTCAGTTATTTATTGCTTTATAACCATCCACCTAAAACTCAGTGATTTAAAATAACAATTTATTGTTTCTCAGGCTTATGTGAGTAGTCTGGCTTGAGCTGGAAGAACATCTGTTCCCTAGGATCATACAGCTGCATGCAGCTGGGAGTTTGATGGCATTAAGATATAGGAAATATTGGGCTTTCTGGGAAGAGACAATGAGGTGACATCTGTGCATAGACCTATGAAAGATCTGAGATTTTACCCTTCTTGCAAATTGGCAAGTTTGTCCATGAGTTTCAGGTTCTAAATTAATATGTAAGTAGTTTTCATTGACTTCTTCCATGTGGTTAAGCAAAAATTCTCAACTATATCAAACCTTCACCAAGAAATTTAATGGCAGATTAAGGAAGAGGGAGAGAGAGGAAGAAGGGAGGCAGATTAGAGAAGACAGGAAAAAAGAAATAAGGATGAAAAGGAAGATGAACATTTGTTACAATGAATCTGTATTGATGCAATATATTAATAACTGAATTCATAATGTATTCAGATTATCTGTTTTTCTTTAAAGGCCTTCTATCCCAAAGTATAATCTGAGAAAGTATTGTACATGGGTGTCATTATTTCTTTTTAGTCATTCCTCATGACTATGGCATTTTCTGACTTTTCTCTTCCTTTATTACTTTGGCATCTTTTGAGCATTTTCAGCTATAGAATGTCCCTTACTTGTAATCTCTGTGTAGTTTTGTTGTAGGTCATTCACGATTATGCTGGAATAACATGTTTTTTAAATGGGTAATCAAACAAGTAAATTGTCATGTTCAGCTTCCACCAAGAGCACATACCATTAGTACGATCCAGTGCTGATCAAATAATCAAGGGTGATCAACCTTGATCACCTGGCTTAAGCTATCATTTATCAGCTACCAGGTTTCACCAATGCAAAGTTATGCTCTCTTTTTTGTCTTCCTTGTAAGAAAGCACGTATGTACAGATCACACAGCAGTAGATCATGTTCTACTACACTAAGGATAATGTCTCTTCAGAAATTAATTGAAAAATTTTCTCCACTGGAGATTTGTCTGTTCTCATTTATCCATGGTTTTTGTCCATATGGGCCTCCTGAATTTTATTTTTTACTTTGAGGTATAAATCCTATACTTCTTTTCTGGCTCAGATTAGTTTTAGTTATTGGGAACAATTCATTAAACTCGTGTCCTTTTGGTATAATTTGGGGAGAGGGACTTGAGGGAAATTGAAATTTTGTTGGGCTTCTTAATTTTCTGCCACTATAAATTATTGCAGACTCACGTTAGTATTCCTCTATTCATGGAACCGGCACAATCTCCAGGGAATTCTGATTTCTTTTGTAGGAGAATGGCATTAATAATCAAGATTTAGATGCTGGATGTATTCATTGTTACTCGGGTATAATGTACTTAAAAATATCTTTCTTGTTGTTTGTGCACACAGAATATTCATGCATATGCATACATATAAATACACATATGAACTGCATTCATCTAAACACAAGTTCATATGGTAGTATACAACTTTAATACATTGGAATATGTATTCTTCTAGCTTCCTATCCCTTGCTGGTCTTTGATTTCCTACTACCATAATGCAAGACTCTGAATAATTATTATATACTTAATGTTAAATTACAATATTTGTGTTTAGGAGTATCAGAAATGTCAAGTCTCAACCCCATAGACAAAAAAGAAAAAAAAAAAAATATGTCACTAGAATACAGTGATTATGTTATTTTATCCCTTGGTCACACAGCTCATTCATTATCAAAGTTATCAAAATCAGCACCTTCATTGCATGGGTGATTCCAGATTCCAACACTTTTTAATGAATTTAAATACTAGTGTCACAATCTGCATTATTAGCTGAGTTAATCTAACATCTTTCTAAAATCTGTGTATATTAAAGTTAAATTTTGTGCTTTGAAAATCAATGAATTTTAGAAAATGTTTAATATCATATATGTGTGAATATACACATATATATGAATATACATATATATGTATATACGCACATATATACATACCATTATGCACTATCCATTATGCACTATACTAAAGATTTCCAACACTTGGAAAACAGTAAACCTCCATCTGTTCATGTAACTCCATCCTTTCACCTAATAAATTGTCATCTTGATTACATATCAACTTTACAGTTTTTCTTTTCTATATATCACATTGTTTGTATTATACAATGTGTAACATTTTCAGACTGGGTTCTTATATTTAGATATTTGTGTTTAAGGTCATCCATGTATTTTTATGGTATGATATCTCATTTTATTTGCTGCTGAATAATATATCACTGTATGCACCCGTTTGTTTATTCACCTTTTGAAAAACATAATGGTTAGTTCACTTTGGAGTGGCCATGAACAGCTCTCAAAATTTGTGCACAAGTTTTCTTGTGAACATATAATTTCAAAATATATGAGTAAAATTTAGGATCATAATTACTGGTTATTTTAATAAAATTTTATTTATTTGGTAGTAAATGATAAAAATATCAACCAAAGTGACTATGTCATTTTATAGTCCCACCAGCAATAAATACCACAGCTATTAAAAAAAAAAAAAAAGTATCTTGCTATTTGTGATATACTCAAGGAGTGACCTTGAGGAGACTCTATTAAGTCAAAGAAAGACAGATGGTTTCACTAAAATATGGAAGATAAAAAGAGCAAACAAAACCCAAAACAGCCTGCTATGTAAACAGGAGTAGTTGTTTTTACCATTCTTACTTTGTTGAACACAATTTCCCAAATTCACTCAGTTTTTGTTGAAAATAGATGAATTCCATCCTGTTTTGGAGCTGTTTGGGGCTATTAGTGTCCTTGTAATACATCTTGTAGATCTAGTTGCCTATCACTGGAATTTCAGTCTGATTCCATGTCCTAACTGTTGTAAATAATGTTACTATGAATATTTTGGACTATTTGGTTGTTTTTGTTGTTGTTGTTTTTTAGTAAAGTGATTTATTCATATGCCCATAGAACATTTTTTGTTTTCATAGGAAATTTGTTAGAATCTACTTTTTTATTCAAAATTGTCAGTGAATCTCAACAAAAAGCATTGGCTTTTATGCCATCAACAACTTTGATGTGATATTTCTTAAATGTTTCATTATTCTCTCTAACATTTTCATGTGAATCCCTAATGCCAAATATAGACTTTTTTAATATTGGTATAATTTTGATTCACCATTGATATCTCTGAAGATATGAAGTGAAAGTTTTGAAAGTGGGTATAAAGAGACTTTCTGTCTTTACTTAACTGTTTACAGCTATCTGCTTGCTTCTCTCTCCAAAGCAGGCTACACACTCTTCATTAGCATTTTCACTGATCACCTTTACCATTGATATGCAAAAGCTAGCCAGCTGCTCTCTGCTTTCAGCTCCAAAAACTGCAGAAAAGAAAAACTTTAAAACACAGTTTAAACTTTCCACTCGGGGGTCCTTACCACCATCCCCAGCCTTCTCAACCAAAATACCAAGCCAAAGTAGGACTATCAGTGCAGACTAATTTATTTCTAACAAAGTGACTCTCTAATTACTACAAAAGAAAACATGTAAGACTCAGAATACTTCAACATTGTCCAAAACCTTTCTCAGTATTGTCCAAAGTCCTTTCCCAGATTGCCCCAAAATCCTCAGTCTCTCAGTTCAGATCATCTCACCAATGTCCAGACAGAGTCCATCTCCAGACGCTTGAAGACTTGTTCCTTTGACTGCTCCTCCTT